>BJCM01212875.1:0-13160 GCA_018326385.1 Flaveria bidentis
TTTCGGACCCGTATGCTTGATTGTGTGTATGTTGATGTTATGTTGTGATGTGTGACTATGTTCATGCTTGATGATGTATGATGGTGTTTCTAAGGCTTAGAAGGTAAGACTTAAGCATAGAACATGATGGAGGGTGATTGGGAACTGAAATCTGATGTTTTAGGCTCATAAGTTATGTTTTAGAATCCGCCTAAGTGTTGAAAAGTCAATGCGGATATCATTTAATGCAGATGAGCATTAACCAATAAGTAAGTCAATGCGGATGGGCAATGGATGAAATGCGGGTGACAGTTAATACGGATGAGCATTAAACACTAAGTAAGTCAATGCGGATTAGCAATGGATGAAATGCGGATGAACAGTGACCAAGTATGGGAAATGCGGATAAGTAAGGTTTATGCGGATGAATTATGGTAAATGCGGATGAACAGGAAAAAATGCGGATGAAGTAAGACAAATGCGGATGAACAGGAACAAATGCAGATGAAGTAAGAAAAATGTGGATGAAATATAGCAAATGCAGATGAACTATAGTAAATGCGGATGAACACTTTGACTATTTTCTGACTTCTGGGAAAGAGGGTGAAATGTAGGCTTTGACTTGGGAGATTCCCAGGGGCTATGTAAGTTGATGATTTGAGGTCAAAGATGTTATGATAGGTATGTTATGATGTATGACTGATGCATATGCATGATGATGATGTATGATATTGTATGATTATGCATGATGTGTGTTATGTATGTATGATGCCCTACATGATAATGACTGAATGTTATGTTTATGTTCCTTATGATGTATGTTTATCTTTCCCGTGGCTTTACGTGTTACGTTAATGAATGAAATGAAAGTATTATGTAACATAAAGTGGAAAATAATGAAAAGAGGAACATGATGAATGCATGCATTAATGAATGATGAAAGTAAACAAAGTCTTGCAAGCCTTGTATGCCAGGACACGCCATTGAAAGGTGTTAGCCCAACGGTGTGTGGGTTCGCTACCCCGAGAGGATGCACATTGGGGTCTTTCTTTGTGATTGACCATTTGTATAGAACCATTGCTACATACCCTAGGTACTGTGACCAGAGGTGCGTTGCATCGTTATAGAAGGTCTATGATAGGCTTAGGTCCAATACCTGGAATAGAAGGGTATTGCACATGGCAATGGTACACCTAAACTTTACCTTAGGTACTGTGGCCAGAGGTGTTGTGCACCGTTATAGAAGGTCTATAATAGGCCTAGGTCCAATACCAGGAACAGAAGGGTAAAGTATATGGTTTTGATGGAAAGAAAAGATGTAATGATGAAAGAATGTGAAAGTTAATGACGTATGATGAATGAACGAAAGTTAATGAATGAATGAATGATGAGGATAATAATGATATTATCTATGTGTACGTATGATGTATGATCGCATGAAAGTAAAGAACGGTTTTAATGAAAGAAAAGTATGTTTTATTATAAAACTAGAACTCACTCAGCAATGCTGACTTTTATATGTTTCAAGTTGGCGGGTAATGATTGGTGAGGATGGCACGGCGGCTACTCAGCTCTTTAGGATGGCATCCATTTATATAATGTTTTTGTGATTTAATGCAACAATGTATTTTTGTAACTGGTTAATGATGTATTATTTTGCAAAAGCCTTTATAATGAAATGAAATGTCATTTTTTTGTTTCCGCTGCGATGTTTATTTAAGATAAACCTAAATATATGTTTTATGTGTGATGATCGACCAACTATAAGCGTCCCGGGAATAGGGCCTTACACATCTACATAAACTTGAACCAACATCATGTCATTTCTTATTCATTTGATGCAGAATGTTCCATCTATAGTACCCCTCTTGTAGCCATGCTGACATAGATACTGAGATAGTGTCTCATACCACTTCCTTGGAGCTTGGTGTGACCCATAAAGAGCTTTATCAAGCTTGTTGACATAAGCAGGATGATCCTGGATCTTCAAAGCTAAGTTTTCATCTCCAATGAAGTGTTCATCATTTGATTTCTCAGCAAATTTGGCTATTTGATCTTTGCTATTCAAGATGATGCAAGGACATTAAAATTCTTTGAGGAAACCAATGAAAGGTCTCTTTTTGTGCCACACGTCATGAAAAGTATTATCATAAGCCTTAACTACTAAATCTCTATTGTACACATAGTAGACAGTGTTGATTGCCTCTACATAGAAGGTGATGGGCAAATTAGAGTCAGTTAACATGGTTCTTATAGCTTTAATAAGTGTTCTGTTTCTCCTCTCAACAACACCATTTTGGTGAGGAGTCCTAGGAGCACTATATTGTCTTATAATACCTTTTTCATCATAAATTTTAAAAGGATTTGGTTCTTGTATTAAGCTCCTTGATCATATCTTATGGTCTTGGCCTTGTGATCATATTGATTCTCAACTTTCAAAATGAAGTTCTTCAAGATCTCAAGAGTCACATCCTTATTTCTAAGGAAGAAGAGCCAAGTAATTTTTGTGAAATCATCTATGATCACCAAACAATATGAGATCCTTCCTAGATTCATTACACTCCTAGGGTCAAACAATATCCATGTGTAATAAGAGTAGGGGTGTATTGATAGAGTGCTTTTCCTTTTGATTGTGGGCCATCTTGTGTTGCTTTCCTTTCAAGAATGCAACACAATAATCATCACTTGTAAATTCTTTCTTTGGCATTTCTATTACCAAATCATTCTTAATTAATTTGTTCATGTTTCAAGAAGAAAACCGATATGCATGGAAACTTGGATACTTATAAAGCTAGACTTGTAGCAAAAGGTTTCACTCAAACTCAAGGGGTTGATTATGACGAGACCTTCTCACCGGTTACAATGCTAAAGTCTATTAGAATATTTGCCATAGCTGCTCATTATGATTATGAGATTTGGCAAATGGATGTCAAAACCACTTTTCTAAATTGATATCTTGAGGAAGATGTCTATATGGTTCAGGCTGAAGGTTTTGTTGACTCAAAACATCCTAACAAAGTATGCAAGTTAAAGAAATCAATCTATGGATTAAAACAAGCATCAAGGAGTTAGAATCACAGTTTTGATGAAGAGATAATCAAATTTGGGTTCATAAAAAATGTTGATGAAACATGTGTGTATAAAAAGGCTAGTGGGAGCATCACCACTTTCCTAGTATTGTATGTCGATGACATCCTACTATTTGGAAATGACATTCCAACCATGAAAGGTGTAAAAGCCTAGCTTGGAAGCTGTTTCTCCATTAAGGATCTTGGTGAAGCCGCCTATATATTAGGAATAAAGATCTTTAGCGATAGATCAAGGCGGTTGATAGGGTTGAATCAAAATGCTTACATTGATAAGATCTTGAAAAGGTTCAAGATTGAAAACTCTAAGAAAGGTATGGTACCTATTCAAAGAGGAACGATATTAAGTAAGACTCAATGTCCAAGCTCAAAGGATGAGCAAGACAAATGAAAGGAATCCGTATGCATCTGCCATAGGATCCATCATGTATGCAATGATATGCACTAGACCGGACGTGTTATGCACTTTGAGCATGACAAGCCGATACCAACAAAATCCTGGAAAAAATCATTGGATGGCTATTAAGAACATACTTAAGTACCTAAGGAGGACCAAAGATATGTTCCTAATCTATGGATCTGGTGAGGAGGAACTCGTAGTAAACGATTACACAGATGCAAGTTTCCAAACTGATCAGGATGATTCACGATCACAATCGGGTTATATTTTCATCTTGAATGGAGGAGCAATCTCTTGGAAGAGCTCTAAGCAAGATGTGGTGGCATTATCAACTACAAAGTCAGAATACATCGCCGCTTCATTAGCAGCTCAGAAAGCTGCATGGTTAAAGAAGTTCATTGCCGATCTGGGGGTGGTCCCTTCCATTCAGGACCCCCTAGAAATCCTTTCTGATAACGAGGGTGCGATTGCTCAAATCAAGGAACCCCGTGCACATCAAAAGACTAGGCACATTGAACGAAGATTCAACTACATAAGGGATGAAGTTGAAAAGGGAAAGACATGTATTCTCAAAGTTCACACGGATCAAAACATTATGGATCCACTAATGAAGCTTCTTGAAATGGCAAAGCATGAAAGTCATACTTGTGCCATGGGCCTTCAAAATTCTAGTGACTGGATGTGATCTTTAATTTCTGTATTGAGATATTGTAACCCTTTATTAGTTGAATGAATTATTTGGTTATAATAAAACAACTAATATTCCTATTTTGCATGCTTAAAATCCATGAGTAAATTATTTACTCAGAACGTCCGTAGTTGTTCATACTTGTGGGAACAAGTATGTGGGTAAAAATATTATGAACTTGGATTGGTAGATATTCATATGGATGAATATAGAGCAAAAGGTTACTACCAAAGTTTATAGATATTTGTGGGATGCAAATATTGGACTGACCTGCATCTCAAATATTACTACATGGAATCTTCCTGATTGATCATAAGTAATTTTAAGTAAAGTCGAGTATCATTTGGTATCCTCTGACATGAGGTACATATTGGGTCTTGATATTTACCAAATATTGTACTTTGACTTAGTTCTTCTCTGTTCTGAAACATGACAGTACATAAGTCTGAGTTCAGGTATGATATAAGGTAATTCTGAGAGACGTATGTAGTCAAGATGGGATTTGTCCCTCTTATTCGTTAAGAGTAAGATGTCTATGGCCTGATAAAGTTAATTCAATAGAGAATGATCACTTTGTGTCTCTGGGATTTAAGATGACATCTGTGACAAAAGGATAAATGATTGATTCACCTAAAAAATTTCGAGTATGGAACTTGAAGAGGATGATGTTATTGAATGGCACTTAGTCATACGTATTAAGGGTAGTAAACCGTTGTTAGGCAGTATTTACTGCTTGCATCAATCTTCTATGAATCTTATGCAAGTGGGAGATTGTTGGATCTTATATGCCCAACACAAATACAAGATTGATGTGGTTAGTACGTTATGATTGTTAGGACCGTTTTCGTACGGAATACTAATTGATTCTACACGTATACCAACTCAAATAGTGCGGAATCCTATTTGATTGGCGATCCAATCAGGGAGAACATAGTTTAGATCAATCTAACGATTAATGAAACCTTAAGAATGATTAGAGAACGATCAACTGTGATCTATGAACTTGGAACAGGTTTTCTTGAGTGTCTGGACGACTAGGGTACGATTATATGCGTAGGTATTCGAATTGTTACGTTTTTCCACGAATTAAGTGGTATTTATAGGTCAGGGTCTTTCTATCATAGGACTGAACCATTAGCATGGTTAAGTCGTGCGACTAAATCATGCGATTGATCCATCCGCACGACTAAAGGTTCAGTCGTGCGATTGAGCCAATCTTATGTCTCAATCGTGCGACTGATCCAGTCTCCTGGTTTATTCGTGTGACTGGTCCATTAGCATGAATTATTCATGCGAATGGTCCATTAGCATGGTCCATTCGCATGAGAACTTCACACGATTAAGTTTGAACATGTTTCTCAATCATTATTGACTAAGAGTTATGTATAACTACCACAAACCTATATATTTAGTTTAGTATAAGTTATCACATAATAAACAATGAAATATTAAACATTATAAACATCAACCACACTTTGCATTTCATTCATACCCATTCAATTACATATATGTAAGACATGATAGACATATTACATTAAGTTCCTAAACTAGGTACACATGTATCAACAAACTCCCCCTTGGACCTAGTTTACATCATTGTCTAACATTCTTCATTAACTCTTCGAATTTCTTGTACTTTTCCTCTATTGTAACTCCGACATTAATCTTAAATGCAAAACAGAGTCGTATGACATTTTGAAACTGGAGGGCTTGTACAATATCCTACGAATCATAGAATAGTGGCCACTTGTATAAGGCATATACATCGTCGGAAGACAAGTTTGTCAGCCACATAGGGTCAAATACCCGAATAGTATCCATTTGGCTCTCATTTTGTAAGACTATGACCACTTCACCTGTTCTCCAATCGTAATACCACCACTTGAAGTGTGGACTGAAGTCCTGTGGCATTTCCCTTAGAGGGATTTTGGACATGGTACGTGGAGGACTCCACTTCAGCACTACCTTAGGCTTTCCAATAGTGGAATCAACCTTAGACCATCTGATGTACCTCTTCGGTTGTTGAGGTCTGAAGTTTACCCACCTGGTGTGGTATTCTTTCCTCAATGAAGACTCAAACTAGCTTGACATCTTCTTTGGATTAGCATATAGCAACTTTAGCCGTGCCAACTGGTTGAGCTCAAAACCAAGGAGTGTCTTTAGATCGTGTGGGAATCTAAAGTACTCTATGCCCTTTTCTCTCTTAACTGCATATACATTTAGATCCTCAAAATATGCCCATGCGATGATCTTGCCTGACACCTTTAGGTGTTTCTTGACTTTGTACAACTTAGTGTAGACATTGGGTTTTTGTGCAGTGCGCATGGCTTGGAACTCAGCAAAACAGGCCGCCCATTCAGGCTTTTTTATGTCAAGATCGGCGTCTGAAGCTTGGGCTTGACTCTCATTCTTCTAAGAGTCTTTCTCCATCTGATCCATCTTGTCAAATGTATAAGTGCCGAGAGTATCACCCAAGTTGGGGACTACATTTCCCTCTCGGTCAGTGTACTCTGGATAATGGTCAGCAGTGACATCCTCTATCATGATTTCATCTATGTCGTTGAGCTTATCGTCACTTGTAACCTCAAAAGTAGGAGCGTCCTTGACAATCTCGTTCGGTTTGAGCCTGAACATCTCAGCAAGTAGCTCGTCAGTCAGGTCATGAATGATTTCTCCTTCTTCGGGAGTATAGCTCACCGACCGTCTGACAATCCCTTGCAAATCAAGAATCATAGTGAGTTGAGACTTGATTTGCTGAAGGGGAGCAACATCATACTCGTCTTGCTGAGATGTTTGATCTGCTTGATTTAAACATGTAATACATCAATCATTAGTTAATAATCAAGACAGTTATACATTAAATATATTTAATCATTAAGTACAAAGTTTTAATACATGATTCAAGTACAACAGCTTTCAAATACATAAATATCTAATCATTACTTTTGCCTTTAATAGCAGGCTCGTCAGCCGGAGGGGCTGAGGATGAGGCTCCCTGATCCTGATCCTACTTTGACCGTCGCTATCTAGCCTGTGTGGATGTTGATGCAGCACCATCATCTCCTTCACCCTCATCTCCTCCCTTCTCCTCTCCTTCATTTCTATCACCTACTTTATCAGTCTCATCATCATCATCCTCATCATCCCCATCATCGTCATCATCACCATCATCATCTCCTTCTCTAATCTTGAGGGGCTCATCTTTGGAGTCTTTGAGTCATAGCATCAACATCTTTTTCTTTGCCTCATGATCATCTATCCTCTGTACTAAAGAAGTCTGCAACTCATAAAGCTTAGCAATCTCCTGACTCTGAGCTGCTATCTGCTGAGCCTAAGAAACATTGAGCTCTATCAGCTGGGTTAGCTGTGTAGCTCATTGCAAATTAGTAGCAAGCAACTTAAGCACAATCCGGTTTAGATTGGCCGGCTGCTCCTCTAACCCAATGGAGGGCAGAGAGGATCCAAAGCTTAGTGGGACCTGAGATGAAGTCCCGGCTCGATGGGTGGTGGTAGCTGTGGTAAAGATGGGTGGTGGTATAGATGTAGCTGGTGGAGGTATGGGTGTAGTAGTGAAGGGTGGAGGTGTGGTAGTAATGGTGGGTGGTGTGGTAGTAGTGGTGGAGAGTGTGGCTGCAGTAGTGAAGGGTGGAGATGTGGTAGTAATGGTGGGTGGTGTGGTAGTAGTGGTGGAGGGTGTAGTAGTGGTGGTGGTAGCTGTGGTGGTGGTGATCAAAGTGAATCTCCATCTCTTACTCTTTATCCCGTGCGACTGAGCCATCCTCTTTTTCCTTGATCCCTTCGAGGAGGATGCTCCCCCTAGGCTGCTGGGCTGGACTGGGGTGTAAGATGAATCAGTATCAGCCTCCCTAGACTCACCCTAGCGTCCACCCACCGCCCTAATCCCTCGCTCGATGGCAACCACCTTGCTACCCACCGTCCGAACTAATGACTCCTCATCAAACTCCTTCTCCTCATCAGGACTGAAGTCTTGATGGAATCCTGCCATCTCAACTCCTCTGTGGGTGGATGATGGAGATGTAACATCTTTGGTAGTGGCCCTAGATTGGGTGGGGCCAGTGTTTCCACCATCACCATTATCATCATCATCAGAATCATCAGATGGGAGCACAATCGGCTCAGAACCTGAGTCACTATCATCGTGACGCAACTTCCACCTAGCTCGTGCCACGTAGTCCTCTCGTGCCAAATGCCCAAACAATCTACTTACCGGGGGCTTCACCTGCTTGCCCCGGTAAATCTTCATCTTTCCTAGGGTGGTATCATCCGTCACCTCTAGTGTAACTGCATCCTCTCTCTCCTTGGGCAGCGAAGAAAGCTTCTGGTTGATGATCATCTGAAAGAAACGTGGGTACATATAGAAGCCTTCCTTGCCTTTGAACTCTATGTTCTCCACCAAGTAAGTAAAGATCATCCTAGAAAACCTAAACGGGTGGCTCAGCACTAGAGCTACATACGCGTTTTGGATCTGATCTGACAACTCATCAAATCCGCCTTTCCTCAAGGCTATACACTTCAGCAACACATGGGCTAAGTATTTGAACTGGGGTCACAGGTTGCTCTTGTTGAGCACACCTGTGTTTATGTCTCCCGAGTATTTAGCCCGAAGAAAACATCCTCGAATGGTCAACAGATGCAGTCTGGTAGGGCAATCGCCATAATCTCCCAACTCTAAGACTGACCGCAGATCCTCCTCACTGATCTCAACGTCTTGACCAAAGATGGAACTCTTAATACGGTGAGGCTTTGAGGACCTATCTATAACATCGCTTTCCCAGAATGCCTGTTGTATCACTTTGTATGGTGTGCATGAAGTGGAGATAGCTCTGAAGATCCTCGATCTCCGTAGAAATGTAACAATGCCTGCGAACTCAGACGCGTTCTAGGATGTATTGTCTAGATGAGCACATATGTTATGCTTTGTGCTCATCGTCCACCGACTCGCCATGCTACTGTAACACAAGATAGATAAACGTTAGTGTGTGTGTAAATGAATATTATTTTAATTTATTGGAATTGAAGCCTTCTGTTCTGTCGTGCGAATGGACAGTGCGACTGAGTCTGAATCGTGCGATAGAGCTCATTCGTGCAATTAAGCATGGGACTGGGCTTAGTCGTATGCTATCTCATGCGGTTGAACCAGTCGTGTGACTGAGATCATACACATGGTTCAGTCATGCAATTGTGCCATTTGCACAGCTAAGTCGTGCGATTGAGGTTCATCAGTATGTCCATTCGCATGACAGTTTGTTTTTCCATTCAAATTAATTCTCGATCAAAACTTGATGTTAGACGTTGTGGTTTTGCTCATTAGACTCGCAATCGTTCCGATTAACATCTAACACATTTTAAGTTAACAATTTACTTAGTTTTACAGGTTTATTTTGTGAACTAAGTGTCAGTTCTTGTTAGGGCTCAAATTAAGTCGATTTAGGGCACGATTTGATGAACATTTGAGTAGATTATGCCGCACATTAGCTGTATAATTAACAGAAATCGTTAGAAGCAACAATAATCAGTCTAGAACACTCAATCCAAAATTTGGCAGCGTAACGGTACTATCGTGCGAAGAGAGAGCGATTGGGGGGGTGATAAGTTTGTGCGACCGACTCCCCCTTATTTATACTAGGGTTTCTTTTAGTAGTGCGACTGAACCTAATCGCACATTTGATTTGTGCGACTGAGGCTCAGTCGTGCGACTGGCTCAGTCGGTCACCTTCAGTCGTGCGACTAGGTTTCAGTCGTGCGACTGACTCATTTGGTCACCTCAATTTGTGCGATTGGTTCATTCTGATGATCCAATCGTATGGATT
Source organism: Flaveria bidentis (assembly GCA_018326385.1). Lineage (NCBI taxonomy): Eukaryota > Viridiplantae > Streptophyta > Magnoliopsida > Asterales > Asteraceae > Flaveria > Flaveria bidentis. The sequence continues at coordinate 9,985 of BJCM01212875.1, forward strand.
GACCCATGCTTATGGTCCAATCGCACGTCTGGTCCATACGTGTGGTTAACTCGTGCAATTGGGCTCATAAGTATGGTCCAATCATACGACTAGTCCATACTCATGGTCCAGTCGTGCGAATAGCTCATCATTATGAGTTTGACCTTATGACCATTCATACACTTATCCCTTTTACTTATTTATAAGACATTTTGACCATTGATCATCTCAAACATGACCATATTAACTTAGAAAACTGTTGATCAACTCAGACGTGATCCTTTTAACAACAAAACAATTTGTCACCTTAGACATGACCCTTTTATATTTGAAAACCCCATTGGCCACCCCAAACATGTCCTTTTTAGTGAGTGAATCCTATATTGACTTCCGATACGTAGTCCGACATTTAACTACTAAATTAACTGAAATTAACAATATTAAAAACTAGAAACAAAACAAAGCTAAAACATATTTTTGTATTTTTGTGTGAGGTTGAAATCCTAAGATAAGTATCTACCAGATTTTTCTACCTAGACAGTATAGCGTCAAGTTACTTTTATCATAACTGGAACGATTTATTATGGAATCATACAGGTTTATCAAATCATTTGGGACATTTTACCAAGCCCTTTGATGCTAGATTCTTGTTTTCATCGAGAGTCATTAGCAAGTTTAGGAAATCATATTAGTGCTGTAAGATACACACAATGATTTGGACTTTCAAGAATTAAAGCTCATGATGATTGTCAGTATACTTGTCCTCTTAAATCCATACATTGTTGACACACATTGGTGATGATTTAATGTTTAATTATTTCAACAAGCATTTGTGGATCCCACACTTATATGGTAATCAACATTTCTCAGTAGATTTTTGAGCGGTCTATGGGTATTTTGACAAGAAGAAACAATTCTAAGAGCTTTCAAAGAAATGCCAACCCTCAGGTCAGTGCCATTGTACAGTAGAGAGGCTCAAACAACAATGAATTCTAGAATATCTAGGTTATGCTTATCCTCAGGTCAGTGCCACCGTATAGCAGAGAGGAAAACAACCTATCTTCTTGTTTGAGCAATTATATTCTTATTGCATAGATCGCACCAATAACATAGGTTATTAGCTTAATTTCTTTTTGTATTTTTCATGTGCTTTGCTCATTTTTATGGTCATCCACACACATTTGTGGTGTTTATTTTGCTCGTCACCCCTTATTGAAACTTCATTGATTGTGTTAACCATGCATAAGATGATAACCCACAGCTTGTTGAACAACTTAGTTTGAGCTTGAAATCACTAATGAGGTTTACTTTTCTATTGTGTTGAATCTACCGACACATTATGTAGTGGTCTACCAACCTATAGGTCTACTTTCTCTGTGTTACCTTAGTAGCAGCTAGTTTTACTATCATTTTTCCTTTTATGTTGCTTACAATTCTTAGACTTATACTTCAAATTTTGCATCTTAATCAGTTAAATTCATTTAAAATCCCAAATTCATCATTCATGTGTACTATCATTTTCCATAATCAGTGAATCAGTATCACAGATACGATCTCATTTCTATTAGCTAGACTGTCCTCCTCCCTCGTTTTTTTTGTACATTTTTAATTTTTTTAATTTTTATTTTTTGTAAGTATTGAAATTTAAAACAACTAATTTAATACTAATTTAACCTATTCTCCCCCTAAAGTTCTAAAACCGAAAATTGTTTTGCGTTTAAAATTTTAATAGGTGAAGAAAGAAAATAAGATAAAAAATGAGAGAAAATAAAATAAGATAAAAAATGACTCGACACGTCGGACTATGTACTGTCATCTTCTGGAATCACTTCACATTTCTTTTTCACACCGTTGACCTCTAACAGATATAAAAATCGTGTTTTATCAAAAGCTTTTGTATAGAGGTCAGCGCGTTGAAACTCCGTATTAATTTTTACAACATCGATTAAATTCTTTTCAAAACAATCACGTATAAAGTGATATTTAATTCCGATGTGTTTGGTCTTACAATGTTGGACTGGATTTTTAGTTACGGTTATAGCAGCAGAATTATCAACAAATATAGGAGTGTTAGAGAATTTCAAACCGTAGTCCCGCATTTGTTGTTGAATCCAGGTGATTTGTGAACAGCAGCTTACAGCAGCAATGTATTCAGCTTCACAAGTTGACATAGCAACCGATGTCTGCTTCTTACACTGCCACGTGACTAATCTGCTCTCAAAGAATAGACATCCTGCTGAAGTTGACTTGTAGTTCATTTTGTAGCTGCCATAATCCGAATCGCTATACGCTGTATGCTCAAAGTCATCGTCATGAGGATACCACAACCTAAGTGTTTGAGTACCCTTCAGATAACAAAATATTCTTTTGTCTCCTATGAGATGGTTGACTTTCGGTTTTGCCTGATATCTAGAGCAGAAACACGTCATGTACACGATATCAGGTCGTGAGGTAGTGTGGTACATGAGGGATCCGATCATTCCTTGGTACATGGTTGCATCAACTAGATCACCATTTTCGTCGGGTTCCACATCATGCTTTGTAGCCAGTGGAGTCCCAGCTGCCGAAGCATTCTCCATATCGAACCAAATGAGAATATTGCCTACATACTTGGTCTGATGTAGAAATATCTGTAGAGACTAATAAAGAGGCTAATGCAACCAAACATCCAAAGCTTATCCTGTATGCGTGCTGCACAAGTACTAAAGAAGAATGCTTCGGAAGTTTCACACATGAAACAGAAATACTCTAAGTGTGAAATCTTCCGAAGCCAAGACCAATATCTTCCGAAGCCAAAGATGAAGTCTTCCGAATCCTTAGAGACAAAGTCTTCTGAAGCTTCAACTTATGAAGACAGATTTCTTCCGAAGACTTTAAGATATGCTTTATCTGATGTACTTTTCCATAAAGCTGGACACCTTTCCGCTGTATCTCTGCAAGTCACCAACTTACATGAGTTGGTGAAAAGGTTCGTGCTTTTGGTAACTGTACATTGAGGTCTTAAGTATGTAACTTTCTACTTTATGTACTTTTTCCTTTTTGTAATAGATAAGGATGTGAGCTATGGCATGTCATAGTCACAAGTCAAAAGGCAATCTGCCTTTTGACTCTACAATTGATTTTATTTCTGTCTAGTCAATTGTATCCAGCTGGCTTTCAAAGTATAGCCAGCTGTAGGATGTAGTATAAGTATCTCA
>BJCM01212880.1:0-14663 GCA_018326385.1 Flaveria bidentis
ATATATATATATATATATACACACACACACACACACACACACACATATAAACCCATCCAACAAGGCAGCTGCGACCTTAGGATTTATCTCTCTTCCTATATATATACATATACATGTATGTATATATATGTATATATATATATATATATATATATATATATATATATATATATATATGATTGGGTTTATAGGTTAACCCAACCTAATTGTGAGAACTAGTTAACTATATTAGCCAATAAGAGCACGCCACATCAGCATTAAGAAAAAGAATCTTGAAGGGCATTTATGTCATTTTATAGGTTACATATTCATAAAATGTTTGTACTTTTCTGAAAACTTGTCTCACATATCATTTTTTATTACTGTAATTTGATTTGACCTTTCACATTTCCCAACAACATGTAATTTTTTCTTTTTGTCAAAAACGAAATATCTTATCACTTTATTTCTATAGTTTCAAAGAATAAAATAAATTATATTTACATTTAACACAAATATTTCTTTTACCAAATTTTGTAAAATCTTATATTGTATTATATTATTACATTAGTTGGCATTGTCGTGCATTGCAACAGAGACTATAATATCATTACTATTATTTTATGAATAAATTGGTGTTATTATATACGTAACACCCGATTATTTTCCTTAAAGCCAAAGAAATAAGAAAAAGAAAGAAAAGAAACAAAGCCTAAGTGGAGGGACCAATCTTGCCAAAAAAGAAAAAAGTTTGGAAGAGGGGGTGTAAAGGGGATGGCAGCCATTCCCCTCTCCCATTCTTATCTTCAATCGGCCAAGAGAGGGAGAAAAGGGAGAAAAGGGCAAGTTTCGGGTTTTTGAAGAATCAAGGTGCAAAAGTCGAAGTCAAGCGGGTTTGTGGGAAGCTCTACTCGAAGGGGCTGTTAAAGTGAGTTCTAGGACACCTCTTTTACATGTTTTTGACTGATTTTAGGGGAACACATAGCAAACCGTTTTTGATGTGTTGGGTGTTGAACCTGTATGTATGTGTATGTGTGAGATTCGGGTGGGGTTTGATTCCGGGCTGTGTTGTGCTTGAATAGTGTTGTGAATGTGTTTCTATGGCTTAGGATGGTTGGTTTAAGCTTAGAACAGGTTAGATAAGGGGCGAAGGCTGAAATTGCAGTTCAGGTTCGAAGAAGACTGCTTTCTACACCCAGCTAGGGCTCATGCGACTGGAAGCCATGAGACCGAATGGTATGCGACTGGAGGCCATATAACCGAAAAGCATGCGACTGAAGGTCATACGCCTGAAAGACATGTAACTGAAAGGTCATGCGACTGAAGGCCATACGACTGGAAGGCATGCGACTGAAGGTCACATGACTGGAAGTCATGCGACTGAAGGCCAAGCGCCTGAATGTTATACGACTGAAGTCCATGCGCCTGAATGCCATGCGACTAAGGTTCATACGCGTGGAAGTCATGCGATTGGAGGCCATACGGCCGAAAGGCATGCGACTGAAGGTCATACTCCTGGAAGACATGTGACTGAAGGTCATGCTACTGAAGGTCACACGACTGGAAGTCATGCAACTGAAGGCCATGCGCCTGAATGTTATACGACTGAAGTCCATGCGCCTGAATGCCATGCGACTGAGGTTCATACACCTGGAAGTCATGCGGCTAGAGGCCATACAACCAAAAGGCATGCAACTGAAGGTCATACACCTGGGAGACATGCGACTGAAAGGTCATGCGACTAAAGGCCATACGGCTGGAAGGCATGCGACTGAAGGTCACATGACTGGAAGTCATGCGACTGAAGGCCATGCGCCTGAATGCTATACGACTGAAGTCCATGCGCCTGAATGCCATGCGACTGAGGATCATACGCGTGGAAGTCATGTGACTGGAGGTCATACGCCTAAAAGTTATGCGACTGAAGGCTATGCGACTGAGAGTCCATACGCCCCATAGTGCCCATACGTCTGGAGACTCTCCATACACCTAAGTGTTCTCATGCGCCCGAAAGAACTTAGTTTACTTTTTGATTTTCGGGGGAATGAGTAGATGTAGGCATGTATGATTGATGCTTATGCATGATGGTATGTATGATGTATGTTATGTATGTGTGATGGTGTCTTGTATGGTGATGTTTTGTATGTTCATGTTGATGTTCCTTATTATGTATGATTACTTTCCCGTGGCTTTACGTTGAATGTTAATTAATGAAATGAAAAGTATTATGTAACTTAAAGTGTAAGATTATGAAAAAGAGGAACGTAATGAAAGAATGCATGCATTAACGAATGAAAGAAAGTAAGAAAGGCTTGCAAGCAAATGTATGGAGGTTCACACCCAATGAAGGGTGTTAGCTCAACCGTGTGCGGGTTAGCTACCCCGGAAGGATGCATACTGGGGCTTAATCAGTGCGGTTAAGCAAATGTATGGAGGTTCACACCCAATGAAGGGTGTTCGCTCAACTGTGTGCGGGTTAACTACCCCAGAATGATGCACACTGGGGTCTAATCCATGGGATTGACCATATGTATAGGATATTTTCTGCTTACCCTAGGTACTGGAGTCAGCTTCGTGCACAATGCTCGGGATCTATGAAAGACCTCAGGCCCAGTACCCGCTTTATGCATGATGGTGGGGTGAAGCACATGACATTGGTCCGAATGAAAGTAAAGATTTAATGACGAATGTACGAAACGAATGATGATGAAGATAATAACTATTATTTATGTGTACGTACGATGTGTGATCATGTACTAAAGCTTAGTATGATTTGAAAGAAAGTAAAGAACGATTTTAAATGAAAGATAAAGTATGTTTTAATATAAAACTAGAACTCACTCAGCAACGCTGACTTTTATGTGTTTCCAGTTGACAGGTAAAGGTTGCTGATGATGGCACGGGGTGGCTACTCGGCTCATTTTGGATGGCATTCTTTTGTATAATGTTTTTGCATTATAATGCGAATAAACGATATTTTGTAATGAATGTTGTATTATTTTGCAAAAGCTTTTATAATGAAATGGAATGTTTGTTTTAATGTTTCCGCTATAATGTTTCTTTAAGTTAATAGAAAATATATGTTTTATATGCGATGATTGACCAGCTGTAAGCGTCCGGGGAACGGGACCTTACAATATATAATTAGAGAATCAAAGAAAAAATTGACATGAATATAAAAATAAAAAATATAATCAACTAATGAATATAAATATAAATGTATTATATACTAATTTATGAAATGATAAAATGTGTGTTTTATTTGTTCCTAGTGCAATATTAAAATGTATCTGACTATATCATAGCCTTTGATTTTATATTTCGATAGACAATATTTCAATAATATATAAATATTTATTATTCACGTAATGTGTTAAAACTTTAAAATAATAAACTTAGTATCTACTTTCTTATTACAAATAATTATAATTTTCATTAAACGAAGAGATTGTTAATAATATTTAGAGAAAAAACCTAGAAAATAAAAAAGTTGAAAAACCTCATATTTAGATGAAAAAAATAGGCAGTTGTAAAATATTTAATTTATTTTTAAAATGAAAAAAGAAATTCAAGAATAAAATCGTTGAATATGAAATTGTATGTTACATTTGAAAGAAATGAGTCTGATAAATATATAAAAAATCAAATAAATAAAATTCTTAGCTTTCAAGTTCCAACACCATTTAATATACAACTAGATTAAATATCTCTCTACCCTAAAAAATGATATTTAGGAGAGCCACATGTCAATACCATATCTATTTTCATCATTTTTTTTTGCTTCTATATCCTATTTAACAATCATATTAATTACTAATAATATTATTTAATAGATTAAAATAGTTTTGTAATAAATTAAGAAATAGGTCTTTTTACTAATATTAATTTTAAGAAATCTTTTTCATAAAATTAGAAATTGTTTTAGAACATCAAATTTTCTTAAAAATACCAAATATTTTATAATTGGTTTTTCTAAAAAGCAAAAGTTTTATATATAAAAATAATTAAAATTAAGAGTTATAATAAGAAAGTATTTAAGTATGACATGTTTTAAAACGTTTGTTTTGAAATATAAAATTTATTTTGTTTATTATGTTAAAGATTTCAATCATATCTTATTTTATAATATCGATTTATAATTAATAAATTTTCATTCCATTTAATATTTTTTATTCAACCCGTGTAATACACGGGTTTACTAAAGCTAGTTTGTTAATATTTTGATTTGACTACTTATTTTCAATCTACTTTCACATACAAACCATCCGTCACTCCCCTCACATAGATTTCATTTTTAACCGATGGTTCGCTTTGTCGATTCATACTCCATTTACTTCTTTTTGTCTCCTTCTTTCTACCAATCGAAGCCTTGAATCAACGTGTCTGAAGTGCAGGTTTAGCCGAATGATGAATATCCGATGAACGTGTTGCGACGACATCTGGCGATAAAGCGGGTAATACTTTTGGTGGTGTTGCGACGGTTACTACTTTTGGTGTTGATGGTGCTAATAATTCTGGTGATGGCGCGGTTAATGTTTGAAATTAATGTTTGACAATGCTCTTTGGCGGTTGTCATTACGAGTTGACTTTGTTTAGCGGTTTTGACGTTGCCATCGTAGCACATCATTCTTGGTGTTTGCTAGCATCGTTAACTTGCATTTTGTAGTATATATAATTTGGAAAAAAGCTTGTTTTTTGTAAAATATTTGTGAAGGGTTTCATGTTCTAATGAATATGTGTAGTTAGTTTATGATTTTTAAAGTAGGCATTTAACAATTCATGGTAACTTTTTCAAGTAATCTAGTGTAATAATCCAATGTAAGGCTAATATGTTGTATCATGTACCTTTTATTTTTTTTACATTTTAGTGATATGATCTTTTAGAATTTTTGTGAAAGTTTTTCTTTCGTAAATATGTGAAGGTTACAGGTGCTAACAATACTGTGTTTTTAGTTTATGATTTTTTCACATAAGCTTTTAACAATCCATAGTAACATTTTACATGTAAGTCGATGTAATCAAGATAACTTGGTGTATCATGTAAGGTTTTTTTATGTTTATTATTATTATTTTTTTCTTTTTTGCAATAATATGTAAACATTTACTACTAATTATAACATGAGAATGTTTTAAGTAATGTTATATAACTATACAAATAATGTATTTGCTACACTACTAAAGAATAGAAGTTGTGATGCTAATGCAACTTTAGATGTATTAAGTTATTACATTACATTATAGCGCTTTATGTACATTATATGTTATCAAATTACATGTATATTAAATTTTAATCTTAATGTGATGCAATGTAAGTAATATAACATTTTTGTTATGGTTAACGTTAATTAATCATAATAGATGCAAAGTGCTCTTAGCTCTTACATCAAATTACATTGCTAGCCACTAACATTACATTATTTTAATGTTAATAAAAATACAATATACACACTAAAATTTTATTAAGTTATTACAATACCTTAAGTTATTATATTATATTACAGTATTTTATATCATATTATAATGACATACATCTATGGTGGCTAACGATGATGTGTAACAATATGAAAATACGATGGATTCGTGTGGAGTTTGTTAATAATATGAAGATTACGAAAGACGATGACGTTAATCCAATTTAATTATTTTTTTATTATATATTACTACATTAAATTACGCTACCAAACATTATATTATTTTGATGCTAATGAAAATACGATATACATATATTTTTTCATATAATAGAACCTCTTTATAATTCGTAAGTATTTAATCCTAACTACAAAATATGAATGTTGTAAGTAATGTAATTAAATAAACTACTATATTCATCATAATACTAAACTACATTAATATAACACAATAATTTCTTTTCGAGTTCACTTAAATTACGTTTCACTTCTTTCTCATGTTAAGTAAACTCATTAATATAAAACAAAAGTTTCTTTTCAAATAAAACTATAATATTGTAATATAATATTTAAACCACAGTAACATAACATAATACTACACTACACTAACATATTATCATATTACACAACTCTTTATTTCATTAAACCCAGTTTTTAATTTTTGAAGTTGTCTATGGTTTTCTTTATTGCGTTTTTTATCCTCTTATGTTAGTCCTAGGATAAAGGTTGGACATTTTTTTATAATCTCATTAGCTTTTATCTTCTCATTCAATTTCATGTTCCACATCCAGATCTACATACATAATAAAATATATTAGTTTATTGTAAAAGATTTGAGCCCAAAATCATCATCGAACGAACCACAGTTCGATCTTGAAGAACAACAAATCTTGCTTTATAAAAGACCGGAGCTAAAAATCACCTGTATGGCAATGACTAGAAGGGTAATACACCCATGTTTAATCAGCAAGGAGGGCACAACCAAAAATGTTGGTTCGACAACAAATAGAAATTGGAACATATAAGTGAAGTTGGTGTGTGTTTCTTCGTTCAATGACTAATTGAAGGAGGAAGACCTCGATATTTCAAAGTTTTTTTTGTATAATATAGCATCAAACCAAGGATTTTTTAAACTTTTTTCTAAGAAGTGAAGAAAAAGAGTGTTTTTGAATGAAAATGTTTTCAGAGAAAAGAGTAAAGAAATAAGATGTGGTTTGATGTATTTTAAAAGAAAAGAAATAAGATGATGATTTGACATATATTTTCTGTAACACCTAGAAAAATGGTCTAATAGGGGATTGTAGGTCAGTAGATGAGATGATAACATTACTCATCTACCTTCCAATTTTATAAAATGAGTCTTGACATAAATATAATATTTCAATTAGTTATGGGCCTTTAAATTGAAAAGATAGAACAAAATCAATGGATCACAATTAGTTAAAAAGTTCATACAAAAAACAAAGGTTCTCAAAAGAGCATTAACCTCTCTCTCTATATATATATATATATTATTGCTTATGTGGCATGGTATTTATTTGGAAATAATTTGGTTCAAATAATGTACCGTCAACATCTTAAAGTCTTTGATTGTAAGAAATTCATACAAACTAATAAGAACGAGGAAAATGCAAAATTGACTCCCGATGTATCATATAGTGGGAATTATTAGAAACATACAAGATCAATAATATGACACGGATAAGGGGGCCTTCGATCCTCACACACAACTAGGGAAATGACTCTTGTCTTGGTGTCAACAGAAGAACCATATATATCTTATGGTCTTCTTAAATCTAAAACCAATCAACTAACCATAATCAAGGATTGAATGAACCATCAACTAATCACCAAGTCATATCAAATCATGTCAAATCAACAAGATTTGTTTGGTTGTGATGCATTACTAGTTTATTATAAAGGTTGTATATAAGCATTGAAATAAACCAAACAGAGTTGGCGTTTATGATTATAAAAAAGTATTACTACTTGCATACACAATTATCCGTATAACATCATGAACTATACTTAAATAGCATAGCTTTTTATTTAATCAACATTAGCCTGTCATGGATAAAATGATTCATCATAAACATCATGATATATATATATATACACACACACACACACACACATATATATATATATATATATATATATATATATATATATATGTATATATATATTTATATATGTATATATATGTATATATACATATGTGTATATATATGTATATATATGTATATGTATATATATATGTGTATATATATGTATATATATGTGTATATATATGTGTATATATATGTATATATATATATATGTGTGTGTGTGTGTGTATATATATATAGATATATATATATATAGGCTAATTATTATACAAAGTGTAATTTTCGTGCGAAACATACAAAGTCACCGGAGCGTGACACGTGTTTTTTGGCGGAAGGGTAATTTCGTCCGCACTACAATTACGCATAAAGAGTACATAATTACGCAGTTATATTCATAATTACACAAGTTATATTTATTATTACGTAAAGAAAAATCACACATGTTATAAAAAAATTACGCAAATTATACGATAATTATGCAGTTAATAATCACACAAGTTATATGCATAACATATATACGTTTTAAAAAAATGTTGGTTTATAAAAAAGTATATCTATACTATACCCATATTAAAAATGATAAAATGATCGATTTTATGGTGTATTTTTTTAAAATAATGTCATATGAAAAATTATATACATTTAAAAATGAGAAGAATTTTAAAAAATCAATAATCGTAGGCTATTTCCAAATCTACCTCTCTAGACACATTTGTTGCGTAATTATTTCATTATAATCTGAACCATACATCACTTAAATCATTGTTTGTTATCACTTCATACACTTTGCACGATTTATAACTTTCTACCGTAAACTTTCCGTATATATATAGGGTCAGGATCATTACAAAATCACTTTTTATTTTCGAAACCAAAAGAATCATTAATTTACATAAATGTAAATTATAAATCATTGATTTACATAGATGTAGGTTAAAGCTTTGGATATTTAGTTGTTTTACTTAGTTTACTGTTCATGTCTAATATATGCATATGTATAATAGCTCAGGTACTACCAGACTTAATATACTTGTAACACCCGATTATTTATTTATTTATTTTGAAGTCGACGAACGAAGAAAAAGAAATAAAGTCCAAAGTCGAGGGATCAAACTCGCCAACGAGAGAAAGTTGGGTGAGTGGGGGTATTTAGAGGGAGAGGGAAGCCCTTACCCTCTCCCCACACCCATATTTTCAGCCAAAGAAAGAAGAGAAGAGAGAAAGAAGAGAAAAATGGAGAAAAGTTGGTTTGGGTTGACTCGAGTGAGAAAAATCATTGAGAAGCGAGTCAAATCGAAGCTCTTCTCGTTGTGGTCGTTTGTGTGAGTTCTAGGACCCCTCCTTTAAACGTTTGCGAATGATTTGGGACTGGAATACATCTGAAAAATTGGGTTTTTGAGTGTGTATGTGTTTGACCCGTTTTGTATGTGTATGTGTGTGTATGATTCGTTTGAGCCTTGCTTGTGAACTTGTGTGTGCTTGAATGGTGTTGTGGTATGCATTCCTAAGGTTTAGGATGGTTCATTTGGGCTTAGAATGGGTTTGGATGATCTTGGAGGTCGAAAATGACAGATTAGGTTTGGGATGAACTACATTCTACACCAGATAGGGCTAGGCGACCGAATGGAGGCCATACGGCCGAATGAGGTGCGATTGGGGTTCATTCGCATGATTGAGAGTTTATTCGCACGATTGGGGTCAGTCGCATGGGGAGTTATGCAACTAAGGGTCCATTCGCATAAGTGTTCATCCGCATTAGTTTCATTCGCAAGTGGTCCATTTGCATTAGTTCCATTCGCTTGGTGTTCATCCGCACTGGTGTTCATCCGCATGAGGTCCATTCGCATGAGGTTTAGTCGCATGGAGGCCATGCGACTGAAGGGTGTCCATTCGCCCGAATAGGGTTGTTGCACACGAGGAAAAGCGTAGTTTGTCTTCTGACTTTCGGGGGAAAGTACAGATGTAAGTTTTGACGTAAAGGTTTCCGTAAGTTCATGTAAGATGACTGTTGAGGACTTAGAGAGCATGTTGGGCATGATGATGATGTTGCATGATTATGCATGTTATGTATGTATGATGTTGCCCTGTATGATGCTAAGGACTGTATATGATATGTTCCTTATTATGATGTATGTTTATCTTTCCTGTGGTTTTACGTATCATGTTAATGAATGAAGTGAAAGTATTATGTAATGTAAAGTCAAAGATAAAGAAAAGAGGAACATGAAGTAAGAATGCATGCATTAATGAATGATGGAAGTAATGAAAGTCTTGCAAGCACTGTATGTCGGGGCACACCATTAAAAGGTGTTAGCTCAACGATGTGCGGGTTCGCTACCCCGGGAGGATGCACATCGGGGTCTTTCTTTGTGATTGACCATATGTATGGAACCATTGTTGCTTGCCGTAGGTACTGTGACCAGATGTGCTGGGCACCGTGAATGAAGGTCTATTATAGGCTTAGGTCCAGTACCATGAGCATGAAGGGAATAGCACATGACAATGGTATGCCTGAACTTTACCGTAGGTACTATGGCCAGAGGTGCGGTGCACCGTGAATGAAGGTCTATGATAGGCTTAGGCCCAGTATCATGAGCATGAAGGGTAAAGTTCATGGTGATGACGAAAGGAAAAGATGTAATGATGAATGAATGAATGAAAGTAAGAATGAATGAATGAACGGAAGTTAACGAATGATGAAGATAATAATGATATTATCTATGTGTACGTATGATGTATGGTCGCATGAAAGTAAAGAACGGTTTTAACGAAAGAAAAGTATGTTTTATTTTGTAAAACTAGAACTCACTCAACAACGCTGACTTTGATGTGTTTCCAGTTGGTAGGTAATGATTGCTGAGGATGACATGAGGTGGCTACTCAGCTTTTTTGGGATGGCATCCATTTATATAACGCTTTTGTGATGTAATGCAACAATGTATTTTGTAACCGATTAACGATGTATTATTTTGAAAAAGCTACTATATTGAAATGAAATGTCATTTTTAAATGTTTCCGCTGCAATGCTTTATGAAATACAAATGTAATTATATGTTTTATGTGCGATGAGGAACCAACTGTAAGCGTCCCGGGAACGGGGCCTTATAATACAATTATGTAAATCAATAATTCTATGGTTCTGAAAACAAAAAGTGATTTTGTAATAATCCTAACCCTACACACACACACACACACACACACACACACACACACATATATATATATATATATATATATATATATATTTATATTTATATGTGCATCTAATTACCAGAATGCTTAAATAATAGAAAATGATAAAAAATTATTTCTTAAAATTTCAAAAATTTAGGTGACTTCCTTTTTAAAAGATAAATTACAAATTACAAAAATGTTTTTCTCACTGTGATACTATAGTAAGGGATCATAACGAGTCTAATTAAAATACAAAATGATATATAGATTTTCTCTTTATTCAGAATCGAGGTAGTTGAATCCCGATTACAACTCTTGCAAATAATTGTAAAATTTCGTAAATTTATAAAAAAATGTCAGTTGTCATGTTGGCACCATTCCCCAGTTGTCTTTTGGAGTATATAATAAGTATTTCATTTTTTAAAACGACAAATATACGATGTTGTTTTAGACGATAGATGTTAATTTAATCGGACTCATTTATGCGTTTTTCAACCGTGAGCTCACCCCCAACCCCCTCAGGAGGAAACCAATTACTAGAAAAACTCTCTGGCTTAACTCTAAGAATTTTATTTAGAGCGAGACTTGAATCGCAAGACCGTTTAAGGGAGGTCAATACAATCAGTCTGACAATGAGGATAGTGTTAGAACACTTAACATATCAAATAGGAAATGGAACTACATTAATGATACTAAGAACACAAGCAAAACAAGGAGACAAAACTAAGAACAACAACAAATGAAAATGGTTTTCAAGGATAAATTATATTGCTCTCAAGTTCTTTTACAAGTTATACAAAGCATACATAGAAATACAAGCATTTGAGATACTTTATACTACATCCTATAGTTGGGTATACTTTGAAGGCAGCTCGAAACACTAATCTAGGCAACAAGATCAATATAAAATTCAAAAACCAGATTACCTTTTGATTAGTGACTATGACTTGTAAAAATATCATGACTTGTCATAGCTCACATCCTAATATATTACAAAAAGAATAAAGGTACATAAAGTATAAAGTATATAGATACATAAAATAGAAAGTTACAGACTCTAGACCTCAATGTATAGATGCAAAAGCATGGACCTTTTCACCAACTTATGTAAGTTGGTGAGTCTTCAGAGTTGCAGCGGAAAGTGGGTAAGATTTATGCAAAAATACATCCAAGGAAAGCATATCCTCCTTTGTCTTAGGAAGACCACTCTTTACTTTATTGTCTTTAGAATACTTCTTTGGTTTTGGAAGATTTTACACTTCGTATTTTTCCTATTCAGAGTGTAAAACTTTTGAAGCAACTTCTACTTTTCATACAGGAAGCACTTTGGTTGCATCAACCTTTTTAGTAACCTTACAAACTCCCCCTAGGCTGATGCTACCAAAACAAAGAAGATTGTTCAGCATTTTACAATCCTCATTACGATCAAGACCATTCCTTTCTTTATCAATTGGTCAGGATCCTTCAAACTCTCATAATACCTTCTCATGTCATAGAGATCATGTAGAGGTAGATGCAAGAGGCTCTACTTGAGTTGGAGTTCGAGTTGGTTGAGTAGCCTTTTGTTGCACTTCCTCAGGATGCTCCGACTCATCCTGAGGTCTGGATGTGGGTGCTTTTGGCTTCTTCTTGGATACACTCTTCAAGTCTATCATTTTCCTTGTTTTTGGAGTCTTTAACTAAAAAGACTGGTTTTGAGTACTAGGTTGTTCAATTGTGCCTCTCTTAGTTGGGTCATCTTCCCTCACATGTTCAGAAAGAAAGGGAGCAGAACCCTATTATGGAGTAGAAAATGAAATTGGCTGAGATGCAACTCTAGGTTTAGGTTATGTTGTCTGACTAGGTTCAACCTTAACCTCAACTTCAGGAGGAGCTTGATTTGGTGGAGAATACAAGTCCACGAGCTCTCTTTTTTTCATCTTCTGCTTGATCACTCTAATGTTCTTATCAATAATGGATATAGACATTGGACCAAGCCTACTTCCGAAGAATCAATACAACTTCAAGATACTTATCATCCTCTGCCTATCAGTAGACTTATTTTCACTCTTTTGGATGATGCCTCTTGACTTTGCATGTTCTTCCCTCATCTTTCTCTTAGCAGGCTTTTTTTCTTTAATGAATTATTGTTTCATCTGCTTAAGATACTCAAACTCAATGTATTCATATGAGAGGGGAAGAAGTGCATATGCATGATAGAGACCTGTGGCACTCATGTAGTTAATCATGTTTTGTCTTTCAGCTTCCTTATCTACCTAAGGTTGTTTGGTTGCCATAGCCTCCGTCTCAAGGATTTTTTGAACTGGGGAGAGGGTAGAAGCATGCTTGTATAGCCTTTTCTGCCTTCTTTCTTCTTTGATCTTGAGACATTTCCATGTCTGCCAGTTCATTTAGTTCTTCTAAGCGAAGAGCGATAATTTCATCAACTTTATAATTCCTGGTCCCCAAGTAGTTTATCCCGGTTGCCCTTAACTCATCATTATGAGTGTTTGGCATAGGGACAACCCTAATAGCAACTTCCATAAAGCCTAGAGACCCACTTGAACTTTTTTCCCTTAGCTTCTTCTTCCTCATTCTTTCCTCATCCTTGATCTCCTCAGGAGTCAGTTTTCTTTTAACTTGTAGGCCTTAGTGACTCAAGGTG
Organism: Flaveria bidentis; assembly: GCA_018326385.1. Taxonomy (NCBI): domain Eukaryota; kingdom Viridiplantae; phylum Streptophyta; class Magnoliopsida; order Asterales; family Asteraceae; genus Flaveria; species Flaveria bidentis. The sequence continues at coordinate 13,314 of BJCM01212880.1, forward strand.
GAGAGACTTTGGCCTTTATTTCCTGATGTAGCAGTCAAGATCTGGCCAGAGGGAAACTAAGCTAGTGCCTCATTGAGGGTAATGGGTGCTAAAGAGGTATCACTTTCAAGGTTCATAGGTTCAACTACTAGCCTTCAGTCAAGGTTGTCCTTTCAAAGCTAATCTTAGGGTCCACTTAAAAATCCAATTGACCAATAGCCTTACATGCTAGCCTCTATCTATATAGTCTTAATATTTGCTTGAACTCTTATAGCACCCTCTTTTGAATCATATATGCTAACCTTGTAGCTTGCCTATGTTGGCTTGGGTTTCTAAATGAAAAGTCAATCAGATATGTACTCTCATAGAATCTTATGTTGGAGAACTTGAAGATTTCCTATTGCCCCTGAGTTCTTGAGATTACCAGAGCTCTCCTATCAGTATCATACCTCCATCCCATGAGTGGATTCTCAGAGTGGTGAGATGGAGTAGACATAGCTCTGGGAATACCCTCCTCAAACAAGCTCTGTATGAGTGAGACTAGATCAATCTGAACTTGAAGAAGTTGCTGAGTATGGATAATTGCAAGTGAGGGTGGTGAATCCTTAAGTCCATACTCTTTGAAGAACTTCCAGGTTATGTGATTGCTTAGAATTTCTCCCCCTTTTTGGTAGCATCACCCTATTGCATAAGCGAGCTAGGGCTTAGGTCTATTATATCCACAAGTTCTTGTGTTCCTCGTTGATTCCTCCTTAAAGGTCTCCCAACTAGGTTTTTCTTGAGATAAGAGATCTTAAGTTGTTGAACATTGACCCTCCTTTGCAAGGCAGTCACTTGAGATTCCAAGTGACTAACCATAGAGACTAAATAGGTGCATGTTTTTGTTAGCTTTTGAACCTTTAGCCTCATGTTCCCCTTATTTTCATCAGAAAATCATGGGGGAAGAGAGATTTGGATCAAAGTCCTCTTCCTCATCACCAACGACAAGTTAAGGGTTGACAAAGTATACTTTGTCAAATAGCTTGAACACAATCTTTTAAGTGTTTCTTAATTCTATGATCAAAAGCACCAAATGCTTTTCACAGAACATGAGTGCATTATCCTCAAACCTGGGATGACCATTCCTTCGGAATTAGTGCTTCTTTGATCTCCTAGGAAAGGGGATATGTACAAGCTGGATATGAACTATGCTTCCCCGCTAGGAGAAGTATCATGCTTTATTTCTAAAGCTGAGAGTGATGAGTCAACATTATGGCATAAATGAATGTGTCATGTAAATTTTACAACTATGAATAAATTGGTTAAAAATAACTTGGTACATGGTTTGTCTAAAAAGGAATTTTTCTGCAAAGATAACTGTGTTGCATGCCT
>BJCM01212886.1:0-10526 GCA_018326385.1 Flaveria bidentis
TTACTTTTTACTTATGAATTTAATTTTGTGAAATTCTTGAATTTATTTATTTTGAATTCATGATTTTATTAGTCCATTATTTAAATTCTGAGTTTTTCTACTTTTTATTTAAAAATATTATTTTTATTTTTATTTTTATTAAAAAAAATTCAAGTTGTCTGTTCATCTTCTTCTTCTTCCTTCGAAGAACCCGACTGAAAATTTCTTATCAACATCATTCTTGAGTTTAATCCACAAACAATATATCAAATTGCTCGAAATACATCAACAATCCAGAATCAATTTTATATGTTGTTAAGAGTTGATTAGTTGAACTTGGAATTTCATAGTTGTTCGAACGCCCAAATAGTATTCAACCGCCTATGTCAATCATCAAGTTTTAATCAAAATCTACTAATTTGAATCACGAACTTACATTTATGAAATCAAGTACTATCTAACAACAACAACAATTTGTTTCAAACACTTATAATCTCCTGGATTGATGAAGCTTGAGAGTCGATAGTTCAGAGGACTTTTGTTTTTTAGAGAAAATTTGAGTGTGAATGCAAAAACAAGTGTAAGTGTTCAATTTATATTAAGTGAAATTTTAGAAGCATTAGCACTGTTTGTGCATATGAAACCCTAAAATTCACAAAATAATGAGACGTATGAACACTGTTTGGTCATATGGACTTAGACGCATGAGAACTGTTTAGACGCATAAGCACTATTTAGGCGCTTTTGCACTGTTCAGCCGCATTTGCACTGTTCAGCCGTCTAAAGTTCCTGAAACGTCTAAAACTTGAATAAAATCAGACTCATTATCACTATTTAGGCGCATGGGTTTAAGAAAAACGCCCAAACACTTGGTTAAACTTATCGACTTATTGCAACTGTTTAGGCGCATGGGAATATGAAAAACGCCCATACACTTGTATAAATTCCTGAAAGTTAACCATGCTCCTATTTAGACGTATGAACACTATTTAGGTGCATGAGTTGACTTTGAGTTGACTTTCATGAGTCTTACACTTGTGTTTTTCACACTTCTTCACCTGCACACTATTCAAACATCTTAGTAATGTTTCATAATAATATTCAAACATTTTAAACATAAATTTGAATTTTCCAAAATTTTCATTTTAGACCCTCAAATTTGAACTTTTTACATTTTTCACACTCAAATTTAATTTTCAACAATTTCAATTTTTCACTTGATGTTTAACTTTTTGAATTTTTTTTTCTTTTCCTTCATTTTAGTCTCAAAACATAATCAAATATATATTTTTCAACTTTTTAGAGAAGCATTTTCACTTGCAAATTTATATAGATTCAAATTATCATTTTCAAAGTTTCATTAAGACACTCACATGCACTTTGAACATATAACATCATCCTTTCAAATCAACATTTTGACTTTGATTTTGATTTTCTAAGAAATACTCTTCCATTTATTACTCCCCCTAAACTTTTAAGTTGAAACAACTTATAATTTTTCTAAGATACCATAATAAGATCACACATCTCATTGTTGCATTGCCTTCACACATATATAAACATGCATAAAATCAAAATGAAAGCAGAATAAAAGTCTAATATAAACACAAGAATTAATGTCTACAGTGAGATCATATCAATGAAGATCAACACATTAAAATAAAAAATTATGAATAGTCATAGACAATGAATGAATCTTGATCAAGTGTGTTCCAGGTCAGTGATATCACAACAAAGGAGACACAAGATCTAAGGACAGACAATGAGTGTTTCTGACAAAGTATCAACTCACTTACTTTTTCAATTCTTGGATTTTGTAGATAATGTTTAGATATCACATGATGTAACTCATACAAAGACTTAGAGAGCTCAACCATCATCAAGATATGCAAGAAAGAACACATACTCAACTTATTACCTTAAACATATGTATAATCAGAGCTCATGTTAGTTAAATTAATAGAGAATGATCATGGATAACCATTTGATCAGCTCTAACTATTCATTTGAATAGCTTGTGCACATTGGCATCTTTTGCATCAAAGAGAAAATCCAGGTCTGTAATCATACACCACAAAGGATATATCAGCACTTCAGGTCTATGATCACTCATAACAAAGAAGTGAAATGATGCTTGTAACAGATCTCATGATTATTTACATTATAAATAGGTGTGAGTGGTATTACTTAGCAAGCAATCAATCCGATGAGCCAAAACATCAACAAAATACTTAGATGAATATAAGAATTTATTGTAATCACAAGAATTTAATTTTTTAGTATAATAACATGATATTGTCTACACATCATATCTGATCATGTCAGACTTTATTAATGAATGAAATATGCAACTGATCTCATTAATGTACTATCATTTCTCACATGTTGCATAAACATATTCTTTTCTAAAAATAAACTGACAATTAGAAACAAACTCTATTTTTGGATTTTTGATTTATATTTTTGTATTTGGTTTTCTAAGACAAAGAAAACACACACACACAAAAGACAAACATGCAATTAACATTGAGAGGATCATTTATGATGATCATTTGATTTAGAGAGTTCATATATGATTAATCAGACCAATTGATTCCACTAAATACTCAAACCGTCCAGGTAGGAAGGCTTTAGTAAATAGATCCGACAACTGTTTTTCCGTTGCAATTTGAATCAATATGATTAGACCTTTTTCAGAGTTATCTCTTAGAAAATGATATCGAATTTTGATATGTTTTGTTTTTGAATGTTGAATAGGATTAGTTGTAATGAACATAGCAGCAGTGTTATCAATGTAAATAGGAGTTTTAAGAAAATTGAATCCATAATCTAGTAGTTGATTTTGCAACCAAAGGATTTGAGAACATCCTGCTGATGCAGCAATGTACTCAGCTTCTACAGTTGAAACAGATACATTTGTTTGTTTCTTACATTACCATGAGACTAATCTGGGACCAAGAAATTGACACCCACCCGAAGTAGATTTTCTATCTTGACAACAATCACCATAATCACTATCTGTATATCCATGTAGTTCAAAGTTACCCTCGTAAGAATACCAAAGCCCTAAAGCTGGTTTACCTTGGAGATACCTGAATATCCTTTTGACAGCAATGAAATGTGATTCTTTTGGGTCTAATTGATAGCTGGCACAAACACAAACAACATACATAATGTCTGGTCTAGATGCAGTAAGATACATCAAAGAACCAATCATTGATCTATATAACGTTTGATCAATAGATTTTCCTTTTGGACCAGGTTTAATCTTGGTGTTAACATCTGCTGGAGTTCATATGGACTGACAGTCTTGCAACTTAAATTTCTTCAAGAGCTTGTCAACAAACTTCTCTTGATTGATGAAAATTCCATCGTCGGTTTGCTTGACTTGAAGTCCAAGAAAGAAGTTAATCTCTCCCATAGAACTCATTTCAAATCGTGATTTCATGATTGCTTCAAATTCATTGCACAACTTAGGTCTGGTAGAACCAAATATGATATCATCAACATACACTTGTACATATAAGAGATCATTATTATCCTTCTTTATGAATAAAGTTGGATCAATTTTCCCTCTTGTGTATCCATGTTGGATTAAGTGTTGTGATAATGTCTCATACCAAATTCTAGGAGCTTGATGAAGTCCATATAAAGCTTTACTCAACTTATATACTTGATGTGGAAATTCTGCATCCTCAAAGCCTGGAGGTTGCTTCACGAACACATCGTCAGTGATACGACCGTATAGAAATCCACCCTTTACATCCATTTGATACACTTTAAATTTCATGAATGAAGCATAGGACAGGAAAACTCGAATGGATTCAAGTCTTGCAACTGGTGCAAACACTTCGTCATAATCTATCCCTTCGTCCTGTGTGTATCCTTGTGCAACAAGTCTTGCTTTGTTCCTTATTACTATACCACGATCATCAGTCTTATTTCTAAACAACCATTTCGTGCCTATAGCATTTTCTCTTTCAGGTAAATCCACTAAATTCCACACTTCTTGTTTGTGAAATTGAAGTAATTCTTCTTACATAGCTTCTATCCAACCATTGTTTAATGCTTTGGTAACATTTTTAGGAACAATTTGAGAAAGAAAACAAGAGTATAAGCACAAGTTTGCTTGTTCTAATGTACTCCTTGTTGTTCTCTCATTCAATGGACCAATAATCTGAGAAATTGGATGATTCTTGTGAATATGAGATGTTGGAATCACATCACATTGAACATTAACATCCAGATTTGTTTGGTTTAAGTTGGAAAGCTGATGTAACAAATTAGAAGAATGTGGATTGAAGTTTGGAACTTGAGTCAGTGAGTTAATAAAGGAATCAAAGTTACCAGCATCAACTACATCACCAGAGATGGATGATGTTCCAGACTCAGGTTGCACGAACTCATTACCATCATTAGGAATTGGTTGTGATCCTTCCTAATTAATTGAGACGGAATGATTTGAAGCTGAATTAGCATGATCATTGTCATTGAATCTTATTGTTGAATCCTTGACAAATGATAAAAATGGATACTCTGAGCTAGAATCATCTGGGTCATCAGAATCTGAATCCACATCAGAATCAAAACAATTTGATTGATTAAACAAGTTAGATTGAAGAGAGTTTGATAATGAATCTAAATCAAATTACCACGCAAGACCATTTGAAACTGATGGAAAATAATTTTCGAGAAATTTAACGTTGAATGTTTCAAGAATTATATTTATCCTAGAGTTGTACACTCGATAGGCTTTTGAAACAGATGAATATCCAACAAAAAATCCATTATCAGATTTTGCATCAAATTTTCCTAACTGATCAGATGAATTAAGAATCATAACAGGACAACCAAATGATTTTAGAAAATTTATGTTTGGTTTCCTGCCAAACATTAACTCATAAGAAGTTTTCATTTTATCTTTCACAATTAAGGTTCTGTTTTGAACAAAACACGCAGTTGATATAGCTTCATCCCAAAAAGTTATAGGAATTTTTGCATTAGCTAACATAGAACGAGCAGCTTCAATCAGTGTTATGTTCTTCCTTTCAGCAACTCCATTTTGTTGAGGAGTTCTGGGAGCACTGAACTGATGAGCTATCCCTTTCTGAACATAAAACATTTAAATGTTAGATTTTTTGAATTCCATTCCATTATCACTCTTATTATTTTCACTTTATTTTCTAATTTATTTTCAACTTTAATGATAAATTCTTTCAGTAATTCAGCCGTTTCAGATTTAGCATACAAAAAAACCCATGAAAATCTAGTATAGTCATCAATGATAACTAAACAATATGATTTTCGTCCAATACTCTTGACATTTGTTGGTCCAAAACTGTCCATATGTAACAATTGAAGAGGTTTGGAATTTGAGTTTATGAGTTTGGTCTTATAAGACGCTCTGTGTTGTTTTCCCTTTAAACATGCTGAGCAGTGATCAGTCATTGCAAACTTCTGAGATGGAAGTCCAATGACATGATTTCCTAATACAATCTTGTTCATATTCTTGAAATTTGAACGTCCGAGACGTCTATGCCAAAGATGGCTAAGTTGTTTCAGTTGAAGGATCAACTTGAGACTTATCCAACTTGTATACATCTCTATCCCTTTCAGCTGTAACAATTACTCAATCTTTGCTTATCTGAAATCCTGGATTCAAAACATAACCGAATGAATCATCAAAAAGAATATAATATGATTTATCACAAATTTGGAATACACTTAAAAGATTAAAGTTCAATTGTGAGCGTGTGTTCCATCTTTTAACTTAATGTTCCTTCTCTAGTTATTCTTCCACCAACATCACCACCAAAGGCGACGTGTGTTCCATCTTTTAACTTAAAGTCTTGTAACAAGGCAGGATTGCCTGTCATATGCCGGCTACACCCACAATCCACATACCATGTATTGAGTGGTCTTCTTGGGCGTACCTGCACAACATGAAAATTAAGTTGATATATCCACCCAAGCCGAGATGGTCTTGGGTTTACCAAATTTATCAACAATGGTAAATTGTTTGTAATAAAGATTATTCAAATCAGGTAATCAGGTTTATTTTTGATGAATTTACCAATCTTGTTTTGAAAATTGTTTGAGTTATTTTTGAAACCATTCATACTATTTGATTGATCATTGTTTGACATGTATTGATGACTAACCTTGTTATTAGTCATTCTTACAGATCTTGGTATGAATTGTTCTTGCACATTTTTAGATCTCACATAATTTTTCTTTTGAAAAGATCTCAAACCTAAAGAAGGTTGATTAGTTAATTTTTAAAATCCATTAGTTTGACTTCTCATATATTGAGGATTAACATAACCTTTGCTCATGTTTGAATTTGCAAATCCTCTAGTATGTGATCTCTTTCTAAAGTAGCAATTTGCGGTATTGTGAGTCATTTCATCACAATAAGTACAATATTTGTTAAAATAACAATCTACTGTAGAATGATTTCTCATGTCACATATTTGATAGTACTTGTTAAAATAACACTCATTAGTATTGTGATTTTTCATATCACATATTTCACAGTACTTTTGTGGAGTAGTAAACAACTGTTTGTTAACTTTTGACATTAACATTTTATTTGATTCATTTTTATATTTTTGGTGTCAAATAGTTAAACTGTTGTTTTTCATTTTTCACATTTTGATGTTGTGTCAAATTGTTTTGCATTTGTTTAACATGAACTTCCTTCTTGAATTTCTTAGGAACAAATCTTTTTGCTACATTGGAAGTCTTAGAATCTGAACTTGATTTCAGATTAGAGTGAGATTTGTTTATAAAATTCACCTTGTTGTTTTGAAGAGAATTCATATTTAACAAACCTGCTAACAAAAATTTTATCGGTTTAAGTTTTGTTGTCTGATTTGTTGCTTTGATCAACTTTTCTGAATTTTTGTTTTGTTCAAATTTGATTTTTGATAAATTCTTTCTTCTTCTTTGATTCTTTGATTTAGAAGAACTTGGTTTACTTTCAGATTGAACATCATTAGAAGAAGATTCCTTTTCAGATTGAACTTGTTTTAGATTAATAGTGTTTGAATCTTCTGATGTTCCTACCTGTTGTTTATCTTCGCTTTGAACTTTCACTTCTTCTATTACAGAATGAATTTGATCAGAAGTGTTTTGTTTTGTTGGTTAAGGTTCATATGATTTTATCTTGATTGGATGACCATTTTTAATATTTTCTTGATCATTTTCAACAAACATTTTTACATTTTCCTTTTCTTCTCCAGAATTCTTATTTTTGACCTGAAAAGGTTTAAGTTTAGCTTTATTCTTAGGAGAATGATCATGTGTATTGAAGTTCTCTGGTAAAGTGTTTGTGATAGATTCAGGCATAGGTTCATGAGTGAAGCCTAATTCTGCTTTCTATTTATCTTTCCTCTCACTTACCAGTTTTTCTACAATCCTTTTTGAACTCTTTACTTTAGCAAGATCCATTTGAGTAGCAGCATGTGCTATCTTTTCTTGTTCAAGATTTTTAGTCATCTCTTCGAATTTTTTAGAAACAATTTCTAATTCTTTTAGAGTTTTGTTCCATGAAGTTTGAAGAGAGATAATCATTTGATCTGTTGTTTTATGATCAGATTTTAGCTTGTTATGCATTGATTCTTCTTGTTTGAGTTTCTCACAGATTTTATATGAGTAGGTTCTGTAGTATTCAACATGTTCATAGCATGATTTTGTGCATAGTTTATCTCTCACTTCAGATGGGATTTCAGGAAATTTTGGAGATGAAGTTTCAGTTTTTGAAGTTGAATTGTCAACCTTTGGTTGATCAGACTGTGCCATTAGAGCTACTTCATCTGAATCCTCCTTAGGATCTGATTTATCACTCCAATCATAGTCAGCTTCGTCATTCTCACCTTCCACCTTTGGATCATTATTTTCTGACCAATCTTCTTCCTAAATTTCTGCAACAAGAGATAAACTTGATGTTAAATCATTAGTAAATTGTTCAGCATATGCACTCTAATCATAACCATCTTTAATATTGACTACTAGAGCTTTCTTGGTTTCATCAGATGATTTTGTTTCATCTTTAAGCTCTGGAATAGGAAGACTTTGATAAGGCTTTTGAAAAGTCTTCTGAGCTGGTTGAAACCTTTGATTGCTTGAGCTTGATTGAGCACTTCCTCCATTATTCCTTTGAGCTTTGCATTCTCTTGAGAAATGTCCATAGCTGTTACAGTTAAAACACCTAGATTTTGACTTATCAAATTCAACAGTCTTGTTAGCACTTGGCTTGTACTTCCTATTGACATATGAGTGTTTTTGTGTCCTGTAAGCAATCATCACCATTTGTCAGTTTAAGTCCATCTCTTCAACATCTTCACGATCCATTTCAAATATATCCTGCAAAACAAGATCTAATTGAGTTAAATGGCTACCTTGATATGCTTGAAAATGAGCCATAAATGCAGTAAATGCAGTTTTAGACTCTTCATCCTCTAATAGGATGTTTATCACATCATTAACTTTACTAGATTTAGCAGAGTTTGATGAAGATGTCTCTGTTTGAACATTAGATGTTTGAGGCTGAGATTTAGGAGGAGATTGAGAATGAGATTGTGTTGTGTAAGCAGAGGCACTAGTAAATGATGAATCAGTGAAAAATCCTACTCCGACAAATAAATCTCATTCTTCTTCTTTAAATTTCTCACTTTTTGCCATGAATGCATTTTCAACTGTGTTTGCTGGAGAAGCAATAAACTGATACTGAGACATTGATGCTGCTCTATCATTGTTCCTTGAGCTTTCATCAATCTCTACTGACACAATATTAGTAATAAGTACATCTAGATCCATAGGGAACTTCTCAGTATGCGTTAGTAAGGAACTGTTTGTTTCCATGATGAGGGTAAAGCATTAAGTAGTCTAAGATTTAGATCTTCAAGATCAGGCTTAATACCAGCTGTTGACATCTCAGTTGTAAGTTGAACAAATTTGTTCATCATCTAGTTTATAGTTTCTCCAGAAAAATGTTGAAACAATTCTAATTGTCTTTTCAACTTTTGTTTCTTGAAATTTTGAATCTCCTTGCCTCCTTCACATATGATCTTTAAGGCTTTATACATGGTATATCAAGATTGATATCCATGAAGCCTTGCAAGAACTTCCAGAGGTAGTCCTTTACACATCAAGGAGTATGCTTTGACATCATTTTTTACTCTTCTCAAATCATCTCCTTGAAGACCATCTTCAGGATAGGGTTCTTGAGAATCTTTAGTGTATACAAACCCTCTGTCATGTCCATCAGTGATTATAGGGATGAATGTTCCTTTTTTTATGGATTTCCAAAGATCAGTGTTAGTGGAATTTAAGTGATGTTCAACCTAAGAGACCAATTTTTGAAATCAGCTCTAATTTTAAGTTTTGGAACTCTATTTTCAAAATCTTTTGATTTCACCATTCTTATATTTTTTTTGTTTTTCTTATATTTTGAATTAAGAAAAGGAATGAAAAAGTTTTTGAAAAATTTTCTTGTTAAAAAAAATTCGAAGTGTCAAAGGTGATACGCGTGAACAGTATTCAAACGCCGTAATAGTTGATGCGTCTAAGTTGAGAGTTGTCTAAGGGAATTCCTTAGAAAATTTTTCCAAAACGTCCAAGTTGATGTGTCTGAACAGTAGGAAAACGCCTGAATAGTTGTGATGCGCCTACACAGTTGTAATGGGACTCAACAGTTGTCAAACGTCTATGATGGGTTTGTTGGACCATAATCAAAGTTGTTTAATCATTTAAACATGATAACGCAGCGGATTAAAGCCTTAACATTATGATTCATAATCTGGAAATTAAGGTTCTTTACTTTGTTTTAACAACACAAAAACATAGGATCACTCATATGTGCTTGAACAAGCTATCAACAAGAAATAACAACCAAAAGGAACAATGGAACTACCTTCCAAAGCTGCCCAAAAACGTTTATGAACTATCTTCCAAAAGGGCTGCTGAAAAACGGGATTTGAATGAAGATGATGATGTTCTTGAACAACCAAAACACCAAGGAGAGGTCTCCTCAAGCTAGCACACCCACAAGCATAAAGCAAAGCACCTTGTTGCTAGGATTTTGACACCAAAATCGCAAGAAGTGAGCTGCAGAAAACCACTTTCAGCCTTGTTCTTTCTTCTTAGATGAGAGAAAAATGGAGTCTTGCATGTATGAGAGAGAGAGGAAAAGAGGTGGAGTGATGAACTAGTTAAGAGTGTGTGTTGTCCAAGAAACAAAAGGCACACTCACCCTTAAAGGGGGCGGCCGAATATCACACCCAAATGGGGTTTTTCCCCCGAAAACTTAAACACCCAAATTTTTATGTTAACTAGTCATCTAATAAGTTATATAATTAACTCTTTAATTATATATAAATAACTTATACACACTCTATTATTATTTGATGCTATTTAACCAACTTAAATATCATTACAAATAATGTCCATGAACAAAATATCCTTATAAGTTGTTTTTTCTCACATACAATCTATTTAGAAAACCCATTTTCTAAAATGGTGTATTTATTTAATTGCATGATCAT
>BJCM01212892.1:0-14662 GCA_018326385.1 Flaveria bidentis
ACAAAGTCTGAAGACATCAGCTGAAGACAAAGTCTGAAGACATCAGCTGAAGACAAAGTCTGAAGACATCAGCTGAAGACAGTCTAAAGACAAAAGCTGAAGACAAAGTCTGAAGACATCAGCTGAAGACAAAGTTTGAAGACAGTTCTCAGAAGTTGTCAAAACAGCTGAAGTAGTTCTCTTTAGTAGTTGTGATGGTTTACTTTTAGTAGTTGTCTTTACTTCTTTAGTAGTTTGTAATCAGTAGTTTAGTCTAATGTAAAACATCTGAAGTTCTTACACTTCAGATGTTGTAGGTTCAGTAGTTATAGAACATTTAAGCTTTTATTGTAAGATGTCCTCAGTTGTTGTGGACATCTTCAGTAGTTTTCTGTTTGTTTCAGTTGTTTGAATAATCTGTTAGATGTCACTATCAGGTGACATCTGCTGACGTCACATTCCTCTATAAAAGGAATGTTGACCTAATTTGTAAATCGCCGAAGCTTGCGAGTGAATGAATATATTATCTTTTGCAGAAAACTCTCTCTATATAACCGTCACTGTTGATTGAATATTCTTATTATTCTTGCTTAAATTTCGTCTAATTTTAGTACTATTCCGCTGCATATTATAACCTAATTGATCAAACTAGATCTTCGATCCCCAACAACCACACTTGTTTTCCATCACAAGTGTTGTCATTTGGTCATTCCTAAGGGTTAAACACAACGCAAAAGATAGGATCTCCAAAGACCCCCACTTGAAGTTACATCCAAATGCTTCAAGTCCTTCTCTTTGTGCCTTCCCTTTTGTGCTTCCAACTTGTGCATTTTCTTTTACAAAATTTATATCCTAATACAAATTTTCTAATAAAAGAAAATACACCTAGTTTATCTGTTACATCACCATTGAATGAATAAATAAATTACATCCAAATACAAGCACAAAAGATTAAAATTATAACCCATTATGAAAGAAATCAACCAAAACAAACATACATCCAAAACCAAATCAACACAAGGTCAAGGCTAGGTTATGCACCAATGTGAAACAACATTCAAGAACCAAAATAAATTCCCATATAACCCATATATTTTCGGCCAACATAAACCAATAATCTAGGGTTTTGTCCAAACAAAATAAATCAACCATTTGACATCTATCTTTCAAGGTTTAATCATAAGCATGTAAGATATAAGCTTGAAAGATTGGGGATTCATCATATCATCACAAAACAGCCCCTATAAGGTTGTTAAAGTCCCATAAAACCAATTTTACAAGGACAAAAGAAGCTAGTTATCCACATATCCGGCTCTAGATGCCAATGTTGGGTTTGTTAGACCACGTTCAAAGTTGTTTAACCATTTAAACATGAAAAACGCAGCGGAATAAAACCTTAATATTATGTTTAGTAATCTGAAAATTAAGGCATATAATATAACATCAACAAACCCAAGAACATAGGATCAAATATATGTGAATAAACTAGCTTTCAAGAATGAAAAACAACCAAAACATCAACCATGAAACTACCTTTCAGGAGCTGCTGAAAAACGGAAGTTATGATGAAATTGATGATGTTAATGAATGACCAAAACACCAAGGAGAGGTGTCCTCAAGCTCCCATCCCACAAGCATCAAGCAAAGACCTTTCTTGATAGGATTTGTACACCAAAAACCAAGAAGAAGCTGCTGAAAATCCACTTTCAGCCGTGAGTTTTCTTCAAGTGTAGAGAGAGATTTGGTTCTTCTTGGTCTTTTGCATGTGTGAGAGAGAAAGAGAGGGTTTAGTTTGTTCTAGTAATTGTGGTCTTCTCAAGACAACAAAAGGGACCAACCAACTTAAGGGGGCGGCCGGAACTAGTTTTAAAATGGGGTTTCCCCCCAATTTTATCTACATTTTATTTTAACTAGTAATTAGAATAAGTTATATAATTAACCTTTTAATTATATAACTCATACACACTTTTATTACTTGATGTTATTTAACCAATTTAAATAATATTACAAATAATACCCATGAACAAAATATCCTAATAAGTTGTTCCATCTCACATGAAACTTATTTAGAAAACCCATTTTCTAAATTGGTGTATTTATTTAATTGCATGATCATATCATTGATTAAATATTAATTGGTGTTTGCTAAGCTTGTTATTGGGTATGACCCGACTTGGATCATAACATACTAACCATATCAATGTTATATGTGTCTTGGGGATAAAGAATCCTACGGAGGGGACTCATACAGATTTAGTTGCCACTATAGAAGGTGCCTCAATGGACCTTCTGGATAGTGGTAACATTTCCGAGACTGAATCTGCGACAACCATGCCTTTTGATGACTCTTAAAGAGACATCATTAAGCATGGGAAACCACGGTGCCAAGATACCACATCTGGTGGTGAGGATGAACATACCAGGTATGTTACCTCATCTCCCTATGATTCTTCAAAAGAAGATGAGGGAAGAATGCAACTCATCATCAACGACCTACTATCTAAAGTCTTAAATCTTGAGTCCAAGGTTAGGACTTTAGAGGATAGGTTTGCCCCACTCAGCAACTTGAGATTGATAGACTCAAGGCTCAACTAGCTGAGAAACAGATTGAGAAATCTGTTAAGCATGTACCCATTCAGGTCTCCTTGACCTCTTCCTCCAGATCATCTAGCTCTCAAGATGATGCTACCAAAAAGGAGGAGAGTGTTCAGAGACAAACATCTGAGGAACCACTGAGCCAAACTTTAACTTCAAAATTTTTGGCTCCCATTGCAACTACTTTTCCTGAGCCATCCTAAGTTGTACTGCAAATAGACCCAAGGATGCTCAGAGATCTCTATAGGCTCTTCTCCAAGTTCCTATTAAGATCCTCTCTAGATTAGCCTAACCCTGATGCAGCTATGATGTACTTTGGAGCTAAAGAGCTTCAGAGGATAAGTGCACCTTCTACCACTGTGGAAGAAGTTAGTCAACCTAAGGTCCAAATGGGACCTGAGATTAAATTCAAAGGGGAAATGAGGACTATTGTCCCAACAACCAAAATAGTTGGGATAGATACTACAATCCCTCAAACTTCTGAAGCTGAAGTTAAAGTCTCGGAAGAACAAACTGAATCTTCCGAAGCTGAAATGGAAGTTGCGGAAGGACTGTTCTCATTGTCCGAGGATCTAATCATCATAGATGAAATTCAAGAGCTGGCATCTGAGGTGAATAGTGAGGACATTCTTAATCAACCTCTAACTCAGACAACTTCACTACCTCTCTTACAATCTGAATCCTCCTTCCAAGAACTACCAAAGTCAAGCACTTCCAAAGATGATAAAGGAAAGAAGAAAATGACTGCGGAAGAGCTTTAGGTGGAGGAGAGGATTGAAAAGCTTAAAAGAAAAAGGTAGACTTCCAACTGGAAAGCCGTTAGCTGCTAGTTCCAAAGCAGCTACAACCAATCAGGAGGCAGTCAACAATAAGAAGAGGGTAGAGATCATTGACCAGCTCATCAAGCTTGGAGCTGCCAATGAAGACATACTCCTGCTACCATTAGAGGAGTTGGTAGAGCTGGAAAAGGCAACTAGGCTGCAGAATGAACAATAGAAGGAAGCAACACGGTTGGCCTTAGAGGATGAAAAAGAAAAAGAAAAGAGGGAAGCTGACATGCAGCTCCTGAGGTAAATGATAGCTTTCCTAACCTCCAGAGGTTTCTCTCTTCAAGAACTATCTCCAAACAATAATGATATGATCCTATGGCTCTTCAACAAAGAGCATGATCAACAGGAGAAAGAGAGAAAGAGAGCTGCAAGAGAGAAGTTGAGGGAAAAGAAGAAGAAGCTAGGGTCACTGCGACCAAGAAGATAGGTGAGAAAGCTTGGATGAAAGACTATCTAAGGGCTCATGGCTTCTCTAGCAGGCAGGTGGGACCCATGTCTAAAAAAACACTCGAACCAATTTGTCTGTGAAATAAAGGCTGACATTTGTATAGGCAAAAGGAAAGAGATGTATAGAATGGTACCGGGGATGATCTTCAAGCCAACCACTCAATCCCAACTTGAACCAATTCTCTCTCCATTCCCCATCAAAACTAAACCCTACACACCCGAACCTACACCATTATCCTTACCTACTTCCTCACCTCAACCACCCGAATCTACACCATTATCCTTGCCCAGTGGAACACTGGACAATGTTGGTAGACTTCTTGGAATCATCTCTGACTCCTTAAACGATGAAGAGAAAAAACTGAGAAGAAAGCTGGCGACTCTAATGGATACAAAGAAAGGGGACAAGATTCCTAGTCAGCCCCTTGTGCCAAGAAAGAAATTCATCCAGTGGAGGTTTGATGATGCCTCTCACAACTTTGTTTTGGAAAGAGTGAATGATGAAATCAACAGGTTGAATGCCTCCTCTATGTTACACTCTAGCTTATTTGACATTGCTGAGTTAGCAGAGAAACCATTCTCCAATCCCTCCAACTCCGAAAATGCTGCTCACATCAGAAACCATCTTAGCTGCCTTCATCTTGCTGAGTTAACCACAAGAGCAAAGATTGAAGATGAGTTGAAACTGAGAAAGAAGGAAGACACGTAAAGATTAACCACCAAAGGCACAACCTTTCTACAGATGGTGGAAGGTCCTAAATTAGAACCCATAGTTAGATGGGAGTATGATTACAGCTCCCATCAACTAACTCTTTTCAGAGGGTCCTAACAGAGGGTGCACATCATTTAAAGTGACAGACTGGATCTCCTATCAACTAATGATTTGTACAAACTTCTCAGCACCACTTCTGGGAAGAACAAAGAAATATATAAATATTTGCTTTCCCTAGTGCTGAAAGTTTTGAGAAGTAGAAACAAGTGAGGTTTTGGTAGCATCAGCCTAGGGGGAGTTTGTTGTATCAAAAAGAAGACTGGTGCAACCAAAACCAAATCACTTAGACTATTTTCGTGTATCGAATAAAAGGCTTCCAAAGCTAAGTGTGAACTTCCAAAGGTAATAGAGTTCTTCCGAAGACAAAGTGTAAGATCTACTTCCAAAGACAAACTCTACTTCCAAAGTTAAAGTGTTCACTTCCGAAGATCAAGTCTGAAAAGAAAAGATCAGAAGACAACTTCCAAAGTATGAAGAAAAGAAGAACTCCTCAAGCCTCGGAAGAAGTAGCCTCTTCCGAAGTATAAGTGGCTTCAGAAGAACTTGTTCTTCTGAAGCCAACTACCCTTCGGAAGACATTACTATGAACCAGTGGACATATGTATGGTGTTTCTGACACTCCACTACAGACCTCTGATATACTGCATGGCGTTTTTCAAAAGCCATGTAGTTGACTATACTTTATTCCACTGTTTACCTTTATTAGTTAGCATAGTTGCCAACTTTAGTTGGTGACAAAAGGTAAGTCATGGACATGTCATGACTACCATGTCTTAGATAAGACATTATCTAAGATACCTTAAACTATAACTTTGTAGTATTTGCTTTAGTTAGAGGATTCCAACTGGTATCAATGTATATCCAGATGTAGGTAGTATTATATATAGTTTCTTATTATAACTCATGCAACATGCTTGTAAGAGTCTTCTAATACTTTGAGTTGAGAAGCAATATATGCAAGTAGCTTGAAAATTATCTTTCTATGTTCATTGTTACTTATTATATTATTATCAACTCTTAGAGATACTCTCCTTCATCCGTGTGCAGTTTATGTGAGTTAGAGAGAAAAACCAAGTGTTTAGTGACAAAAACTGATCATGCAGTACTTGACTAGAAGGTAGCGAACAAAGGTTTCAAACCTTTTCTCTCTTGAATTGAAGTAAATCCTCTTGCATTGAATCAACCCAACTACTATCCTTTAAGGCTCCTTCTACTTTCTTGGTTCCATCTTAGACTAGAAGCATGAGTACAAATAGAAATTCCCATGATGAGTTTGTCCCCTTGTTCTCATGCCTTTAGAGACTTCTCTTATGATGTTCTCAGCTGGATAAGTGTTATGAATTCTTAGTCTAAGAATCACTTCCAATTGCAAAGATAAATCCAAGTTAGACATATTTTTCTCAGGAGCATGAACATTTGGGCCAGCTGTTGTTTCAATGTCATTCAATAAGGACTGACTGAATGAAAGAGAAACATCATCATCAATGATTGGCTGAGAAGTAGCATTAACATTTGCCTGGTCCTTCAGAATACTGCTTCTATCAATCGGGTGTTGTTCAGTGTCACTTGAAGGAATACTGGTTGAAGCTTCACTATCTCTTGAAAGAGTCATGCTACTTGATCTTAAGATAGTTGGAGCTGGATCTTCAGTCACTTTTGGAGAATTTGAACAGGGTCTGGGCAACTCAAACAGCTGATCATGATCATTTTGAGGATCTGTTCTAGCTGAAACATTCTCACAAGACGGATTAGAATAGTTGGGAAACAATTCTAAGTCAAAATGTAATTAGGGCCATTCCCCCTAACACAAGGAGTGTGCTCATTGACAAAAATGTTGGATATTTCCTCAAAATATTGATTTTTGATGTTATAAACTCTATAAGCAATAGAGTTGGAGGAATATCCAACAAAGATAACATCATCCGACTTTTCAGCAAACTTTGCCAGATTGTCTTTTGTGTTAAGTATGGTACACCTGCTACCAAAGGACCTTAGAAAGCCAATGAATAATGGCCTCTTGTTCCATAGCACATAAGGGGTTTTCCAGGTGGCTTAACTACAATGACTTTGTTCTACACATAGCATGTAGTGCTAACTGCCTCTACCTAGAAAGTAAGAGGCAGCTTTGAATCAGCCAACAAAGTCTGAGCAACCTCAATAAGTGTCTTGTTCCTTCTCTTAGTAACACCATTTTGTTGAGGAGTTCTAGGAGCACTGTATTATCGAGTAATCCCTTTTGAGTTATAGAATGAGTCAAGAACTTGATTCTTGAACTCAATCCCTTGATCACTTCTTATTATTTTTACCTTGTGATCAATTTGATTTTCTATTTTAAGAATAAAAGATTTTAATGTTTCAGCAGTTTCATCCTTAGTTCTTAAAAAAAATACCCATGTAAATCTTGTAATATCATTAACTATCATAAGGCAATATGATTTCCTTCCAATGCTCATTATACTTGTTGGACCAAAGAGATCCATGTGGAATAAGTGTAATGGGGTGGTGATGGAGTTAACAACTTTGGATTTATATGATACCTTGTGTTGCTTCCTTTTCAGGCATGCAACACAGTTATCTTTGCAAAAAAAATTTGTTTTTTGTCAAACCATGTACCAAGTTATTTTTAACCAATTTATTCATGGTTTTAAAAATTATATGACACATTCGTTTATGCCAAAGTGTTGACTCATCACCATCGACTTTGGAAAAAAGCATGATACTTCTCCTAGTGGGGAAGCATAGTTCATATCCAGCTTGTACATATCCCTTTTCCTAGGAGATCTAAGAAGCACCAATTTTGGAGGAATGGTCATCCCAGGTTTAAGGAAAATGCACTCATTTTCTATGAAAAGAATTTGGTGCTTTTGATCACAAAATTGAGAAACACTAAAGATATTATGTTCAAGTTGTTTGACAAAGTGTACTTTGTCAACCTTTAACTTGCCGTTGGATACACTCCCTCTGCCAGAAATGTATCCTCCAACCTCACCTCCAAACTAAACATGACCTCCTTCAAAATGTTGAAATTGTTGAAGGAGAGATATATTCCCAGTCATGTACCTGGAGCATCCACTATCTACAATCCACACATTATTGTTCTTGTCATATGGATGTCCCTGCACATAAGGTGAAAAAGTTAATTTTTATTGGAAACCCAAGCCTTGTTGGTCTTAGGATTTTCCAATGACGATTTTATTGAACCCAAATTAATGCATGAGGGTTCAATAAGTGTTTGTGAAGAGGAGGCTTGGGCCGTAGCATCTTTTTTGATCTTCCATTCCATCCCTTGATTAATCATAGAGGATGAGCTTGTTGAATCTTGAGCAGCATGGCATTCTTTTGCAGCTTCTTTCTTCTCGGAACTAGCCTTCACCACCTTCTCTTCCAAAGCAATCTTCTTCTGGGATGGTTTCAAGGGGACACTCTTGGCTTTCTGAGTCTTCACAGCTTTAGCTTCCGAAGCCATTTTCCCTTTGGAAAAAGGATTTTCTTCCGAAAGCAACCTTACTTCAGAAACAACCTTTTCCTTTTTCATCACTTGAACAATTTGATAAGGTCCAAATGAGAAACCTTCCCTGAATCCCTCTTTCTTAACATCATTTGTATAATGTGTGCTAGCAGGATTGTAATAACAAGCTTTGACCATGTGGTTTTGCAAACCACACATTATGCATGCAATGTTAGCCTTCTGGGAAAGTGAAGGCTGTTGTTTCTTGGTCTTCTTGTCTTCAACAACAATTTTTCCCTTTCCCTTCTGATCCTTTGGTTGGATAGATGTGCTAGTACTACACACTTTTCTAGGTTCAGAAGTTCACACCACCTGGAATCTAGCTGAGATGAACACACCCTTTTGCTTTGGATCAATCTTCAGCTTTGATTCAGCCACTTTCTTGGAAGTTTTTGTGGTTGCCTTAGCTTGGTTTCTTCTGGCTTTGGTGGTAAGAGGTTGGTTATCCCCGGTAATAGGGGTAGGTCTACCTGGATCTTCCATGTGATGGTCTCCATACCTGCATCATTCTTTGACTCATGAGAAGGTGGGTCAGTAGATGGAACCTCTTGTTCTTCAGTACCACATATTGGTTGTCTAATAGACTCATAAGAGGGTGGTGGAGCAATTTCATTGGTCCCCATCCCACCTTTGTTTTGATAACAAAGTTTTGAGTGAGAGGATGGCTTGGAAGTTTTGCTCTGAGATAGCGTGCTTCCTGTCTTGAGCCTCAGTTATGACAAGCTGGGCTTGAGCCTCCGACAATTTGGATATTAAATCCTTTATTTGAGTCTTGTACTTTTTGTGTTCATGTTTTTAAAGGGACATATTTTTCTATAATTCTTCAATTTTTTGTTGATAGTCAGATTCAACGCTTTTAAAGTCAGATTTTATAATATTTAAAGACTCAATATCAAATTTATTTTCCATATTGTAGTCATGATACAGTTTTACCTTAGCAATACAAGCTAGAGTACAGAGATGTTCACATACCTTGTTGTCATGTGTTCCAGCCATGAGTGCTTGAGCAGGAGTCACATCATGTACCATAAAGCTCAAGTCAACTTCTTGAGCTACAACTGTTGTTTTAGTTGACTTCCCAGGGGCTTTAGGTGTAGAGGCTTGTGAGGAGGCATGAGATGTTCCCAGATTTGACTTGGGAGCCTTGAATTCCTAGCAAAATGACCAAGTTGGTTACAATTGTAACACTTTGCCTTGGTTTTGTCAAACCCGAACTTGCTACTGGTTGGGTTTTGAGGGAATTGCCCTCAAGTTCTCTTGAAGAACTTCTTTGCTTTGTAGGTAAGTAGAGCCATTTGTTGGACTATGTCCACGTACTCCACATCATCTAGGTTGAAGCACTCTAGATCATCAAAGCAGAACTGATGATCACCAAGGTGCCTATTTCATGAGATAAAGGCACAACTGTCCTGTAAAGAACCTTGCTGAGCCTATTGAGATCTTGGAGTCTCAAGAAAAGTGATGTAGGGTCCGGAAGAACAAGATGGCTGCTGAGAGTAAGTCAGGTACTACTGAGGTTGGTTGCATCCTGAGCCTTCAGCAACCATTAAAGCGTTTCTAGCAGGAGGGCTTGAAGGTCTACTCATCGGATGGCCCCTCTTGTTTTCCATCTCTACACGGTATCCATCAAGAATACCGTATAGTTTAGTCATGTGAGGGAGTTTAGATTCTCTGTCCTATTGATGGAGGCACTATAGAACGTCAACTCATTTGGGAATGCACTCATAAACTTTCTTGAGAGGTCTTTGAAGTCAATGGTAACTCCCATAGACTAGAGGGAAGAAATAAGATCCATGTACCTGAAGTATTAGTGGCTAAGGGTCTCTCCAGCAATATAGGTAAAGTTCTCAAATTCTTGCTTGAGTGAATCTTTCTTGTAATCGTTGGAGTTAGAGTACATTTGTGACAGTGCATCAAACAACTCTTTAGCTGACTTACAATGCTCAAATCCCACCATGATAGAGTTAGGTATAACATTCATAAGAGCCATCATAGCATTATTGTCTATGTCCATCTTCTTCCTTTCTTCATCAGAGTAGTCTTGAACAACCTTCTCAATCATGGCACTGTTTCCTCCAGGCGCAACAACCTTGGGCTTGTAGGGGCCATTATTGATAGACAAGCACATTTTACCATCAAGGTATTTGATGAAACCTTTTTTGTGTCTACTCCATTGTCTAAAGTTTTTAGGGGTGATGATAGGTGCTTTAGTCAGCATCCCCGTCTCAACTCCAAATTTCTGAATAGGGCCATTTTAGAGTGTGGTAAAGAAAGAAGTGAAAACAAGTTAATTTGGATGGTAAGATCACACAATCAAGAGCCTAAATTGCTCTGATACCAATTACAGGATTGATATATGTAACACTTGGTTTTCTCTCAAACTCACTTATACACACATAGTTATAATGAAGCAGAATCTCTAAAAGAGTTGATTGTAATATAATAGGTAACTTAAGAACACAAAGGAATAAATTTCAAGGTACTTGTATATATTACTTCTCAACTCAAAGTTTACAAGACTCTTACAAGCTTGATACAAGAGTTACAATGAGAAACTATATTACTATCATGTACAACAAGTTATACTTTGATACCAGCTGGAATCCTATACCTAAAACAGATACTACAAAGCCATAGGTAAGGTATCTTGGATACGTCTTATCTGAGTTATGGTAGTCATGACATTTCCATGACTTACCTTTTGTCACCAACTAAAGTTAGCAACTGTATTAACAAATAAAGGTGAACAGTGGAATAAAGTATGGTCAACTACATGGCCTTTTGGAAAAATGTCATGCAGTTCCAGAGGTCTGCAGAAGAATGTCAGAGAACCATACTTATGTCCACTGGTCCATAGAAACATCTTTCAAAGGTTAATTGGCTTTGGATGAACAAGTTCTTTCGAATCCTTTTATACTTCGGAAGTGGCTGCTTCTTCCATGGCTTGAGGACTTCTTCTTTGGAAGTCATTGTATTTGAATTCTTCTAAGTGTTGAACTTAAAAAAAAAGACTTTCTTTGGAAGTTAGAGCTATTCCTTCGGAAGATGATCTTGCACTTTGTCTTTGGAAGAACTTCATTCCCTTCGGAAGTCCATACTTAGCTTCTGAAGTCCTTTATAAGTTGCACCAAGGATAGTCTAAGTGTTTGGTTTTGGTTGCACCAGCCTTTCAAGATCCATCATTATTTATTTGTATGATTATATCAAATTGATAGAATCAGTTTTTGCTTTTGTACCTTGTTGACTTTGTTTACATGACAATTATTGCACAAGAAAAGTTATAACTTGAAAAACTTCATGTATTCTACAACCAAGTTAGTGCTCATGTCCTAATTCCTTCATTTGACTTTTTGATTTGAAAATTCAGATTTCATGATGTTTAACTACTCTCCCTAAATTTGTGATTCATGATGAACTAATGCATTTATCATAAATTTATGTGAGAGATAGCATGAAAGAGCCTAGTCTGTCCAACAGAAATAGAAATAACTTCACTACAATTTAAAAAAAATAAATTTAAAACTTATGTACAAGCATATATAAACATATAATGGGATCATACTATGACTAAGCACCATCCTGTTTAATTTGTTTGAAATAATAAGACCTGAATCTAGTCTTGATTGCAAGTATGTTGTTCTTCTTAAATTCAAACAAGAGTATGGTGTGAACTAGGCATGTTGTTTATCATGTTTTGGTGTTTATTAAAGATAAACAGATATAGGCTCCACATTTAATTCACAATAGAGTTTATCTTCCGTTTATGAGTCAAATCATCACTTTTTCACACTTAAACTATGTACTTTAAGTTATAAGTTCTATCTTGAGATGTATTTTACATCTCATTAATGCATTGATGTAAAAGCTCTTAAGTTAATATACAGTTGATCATAATGGATTCCTTTGAGAGCTGAGATATGATTATCATTAGGTCACCGGGTCTTTACTTTCGTAAACAGAGGTTCCTTTAATCAAAGTCTTTGTTTACACAAAACAGAGGGATGATGCGGATCATGATCGGTTCACCTATTGGTTACAAATGTATAACAAGGTGATCATAAACCTAGGTCTTTGTTTACATAAAACAGAGGGAATATGATTTGCAAAGATAGAGATTATAAAGTGTTTGTACATAGTGTGCTTAGATGAGTGTATTGATCATATCACGATAAGACTTACTTGCTTGATCCTCAAAATAAAATTTCCCACAGACAGTAACGTTTGCATTATGTTAGGCATGCTCTTAGTGTAGTTTCCACTCAAGATGAACCTACTCATATATCAAAGCACTTATGATAAGATTTTAATGAAATTTAAGAACTTAGGAAGCAAGCAAAGGCACAATGCACTATCATTTCCCATATTTATGTCATGCAACTAGCTGATGTAGCTATGTACTCAGCCTTAGTTGTGGATACAGATTTTTTTGCTTTTTGCACTGCCATGAAACAAGTCTTGGTCCTATGAATTAACATCCACCAGTTGTGGATTTTTTGTTGTTGTTGCATCCTCCAAAGTCACTATCTGAATATGAATAGAAAGTGAAGTCTCCATCTTTTGAATACCAAAGACCAAGGGCTGGTTTTCCTTTGGGCTATCTGAAAGTCCTCTTCACAAAATTCAGATAAGACTCTTTTGGATCTTTATGGTACCTAGCACAGACACACACAACAAACATTATGTTAGGTTTGTTGGCAGTTTAATACATGAGAGATCCTAACATGGATCTATAAAATCTTTGATCAATAGATTTTCCGGAAGGATCAGGTACAATCTTGTCAATTGTTAAAGCAGGTGTTTTGTATAAAGATGCATGAGCAAGATTGTATTCCTTCAATATTTAATGAATATACTTCTCTTGATTAATAAGGATTCCATCGGGTTTCTGATGAACTTGTAGACCAAGGAAGAAGGTTAATTCTTCCATTGAACTCATCTAATGTTTAGATTTTATTAACTCTTCAAAGCTGACACACAATCTCTTGTTAGTTGATCCAAATATAATGTTATCTACATAAATTTGAACAACTAAAAGATCTTGATGTTCTTGTTTGAGAAAGAGAGTATGATCAATAGTTCCCTTTTTATATCCATGCTTGAGCAAGAAAGATGATAATGTTTCATACCATTTTCTAGGAGCCTGATAAAGACCATACATAGCTTTGTCTAGCTTGTATACTCTATATGGGTAATCAGGATCTTCAAACCTGGATGTTGAGCTAAATAAACCTCTTCATCAATTTTCCCATATAAAAAAGCACACTTGACATCCATTTGATAGACTATGAACTTCTTATATGAAACATAGGCTAGGAATACTCTTATGGCTTTAATCCTTACAACTGGTGCAAAAACTTCACCATAATCTATTCCTTCTTCTTGAATATACCCTTATGCAATCAGCCTTGCTTTGTTTCTCATAATTATACCTTTATCATATAGTTTTCTTTTGAAGAGCCACCTTGTTCCAATTGGTTGTTAACCGTCAGGTAGATCAACTAGATTCCAGACTTTCTGTTTTCTGAATTGTTGAAGCTCTTCCTGCATAGCTTCAATCCAGCTATTATCTTTTTGTGCAACTATGATATTTGGAGGAACCACTTGTGAAAGAAAACAAGTGAAGAGACAAATGTTTGCAACTCCCCCTTGGCTTCTTGTAGTTATTTCATTAAGATCACCAATAATGTTGTCTATTGGATGAGTCTTATGAATTCTTGTTATTGGAATAAACTAACTAGAATAGATGATCCCAAGTTTGTCATATTCATTGACGAAAATGGGCCCAACTAAGATGAGGAATTTATGAAGTAATCAAATCGTTCATCATGTTGATAATCTAAAGCTGAATGATATCCCTTCTCATTTTGTATATCAGCTACATTGTGAACGCCATCCGTAGGAACACCCACGAATGTGTTTTGAACTTACGCAGTAGTTACAGGAACATCTACGGATGGTGTTTGTTGATTTGTTGATATAAATTATTTGGAATGTGATATACAATCTCTATTATGGGGAATATTGTAGAGACTAATGAAGAGGCTGATGCAACCCAAACATCCAAAGCTTATCCTGTATGCATGCTGCACAAGTATTGAAGAAGAATGCTTCGGAAGTTTCACACATGCAATAGAAATACTCTAAGTGTGAAATCTTCCAAAGCCAAGACCAATATCTTCCGAAGCCAAAGATGAAGTCTTCCGAAGCCTCAGAGACAAAGTCTTCCGAAGCTTCAACTTATGAAGACAGATTTCTTCCGAAAACTTTTAAGATATGCTTTATCTGATGTACTTTTCCATAAAACTGGACACCTTTCCGTTGTATCTCTGCAAGTCACCAACTTACATGAGTTTGTGAAAAGGTCCATGCTTTTGGTAACTATACATTGAGGTCTTGAGTCTGTAATTTTCTACTTTATGTACTTTATCCTTTTTGTAATAGATAAGGATGTGAGCTATGGCATGTCATAGTCACAAGTCAAAAGGCAATCTGACTTTTGACTCTACAATTGATTTTGTTTGTGTCTAGTCA
>BJCM01212897.1:0-11845 GCA_018326385.1 Flaveria bidentis
GTCACTATACACTGTAAGCTCAAAGTCATTATCATGAGGATACCACAACCCGAGTGTTAGAGTACCCTTTAGATAACGAAAAATCCGTTTAACACCAATGAGATGATTTACTTTTGGTTTGACCTGGTATCTTGAACAAAGACACGTGGCGTACATAATATCAGGACGAGTGGCTGTGAGATACATAAGAGATCCGATCATTCCTCTATACATGGTTGCATCAACCAGATCACCATTTTCTTCAGGTGCCACGTCATGGTTCGTGGCAAGTGGAGTTCCAGTAGTTGAAGCATTCTCCATGTCGAACCGAATGAGGATATCATCTACATATTTGGATTGATGCAAGAAGATTCCTTTTGGTGTCTGATCCACTTGTAAACCAAGAAAGAACTTCATCTCCACCATGGCACTCATGTCAAACTCTGCTTTCATTACAGATTCGAATTCTTTACATAATTCTTCATTTCTAGAACCGAAGATTATGTCATCCACATAAATCTATACTAGCAGTAAATCACCACCCTTTTCTTTGATGGATAACATGCAGTCAATAACCCCTCTGTGAAAGCCATGTTTCACTAGATATGTTGAGAGTTTCTCATACCAGGCTCTAAGGGCTTGATGGAGCCGGTAGAGCCTTGTCCAGTTTATAAACTCTATCTTGATTATAAGGATCCTCGAATCCTTCGGGTTGAATGACGTAGACTGTCTCACGGATTTCACCATGAAGGAATGCACTTGGTTGAGGAAGATACGAATAGCTTCCATCTAAGCCACAGGTGCAAACACTTCATTGTGGTCAATACCTTCGACTTGTCTAAACCCTTGAACCACAAGTCGAGCCTTGTTTCTAATTATGACTCCTTGTTCATCTTTCTTACACTTCAAGACCCATGTAGTGTCAATCACCTTAGCACCTTTTGGTCTGTCCACAAGGGTCCATACTCCTAACTTCTTGAACTGTAGGAGTTCTTCTTGCATAGCACTAACCCATGCCTCATCATTTAAGGCTTCACTTACATATTTTGGCTCAAATATAGACACAAAACATCAATAAGCACCATCGTGAAGATAGCCTTTTTCCATGACTGATGCATAATCAGCTGAGTATAGCTGATTTCAGATCTGCACTCCCGATAGTACATCCCCAATGATGTTGTCCAGGGGATGATACACATTAATTTGAGATATGGGAGTGGTGGGAACAACTACTTCTTGATCCAGATTTTGAATTCCTGGTTCAGTATCGGTAGTTGTTGGAGTATGAGGTTCAGAAGTGTTAGAGGCATCAAGATCTGATGTTTGTGTACTTTCATTAGCAGGAACCTGTTCCTCCTGGTCCACATTTTCAATCTCTACTGCTTCATCATTAGAGGAGGAGTCGCTTACATCAAGCTCTCCCCCTGAAGGACTAGAAGAATCGTCTAGTGGAACCGATGCTGTCGAGTCTTGTAGAGGAGTGTTCAGAACATCATACATCATTTTAGTCGATAGCTCATCATCAAGAAGAGAGGGACATAGGTGGAAGGACTTAAAAAATCCATCATAGTCGAAAAAGAATGAAGGTCCTTTTCTAGTAGGGGGTGGTGTATCTTTGAACATCGACATTGCACCACACTTTTACCTAACCCGTTGAGTTGTTATAAACTCTCTTGTCTGGTATACTATATCCAAGAAAGATACCTTCTTCTGCCTTCTCACTAAAATTCCCAGTCTGAGTTTTTTTCAGCAGCATGCACAGTGCACCAAGGGGTTCAAGATACTCCAAGTTTGGTTTACGTCGCTAGAGTAGTTCATAACATGTTTTACCGTGACGTTTGACCACCAAGACTCGATTGAGAGTGTAGCACGCATTAGCCACTACCTCGTTCCAAAATTGAACAGGCAGTTTAGAGTCAGCTAACATTGTTCTTGTTGTCTCTATCAAGCTACGATTTTTTCTTTCAGCAAACCCATTCATCTGTGGAGTGTAGACAGACGTGAATTGGTGCACAATTCCTTTCTCTCTACAGAAGGCCTCCATCCACTAATTCTTGAACTCTGTTCTGTTGTCTAATCGAATCTACCTTACTTTTAGCTTGTAGAGTGATTCTAAAGTAGTTACTAGATGTTTGAATGGTTCAAAAGTCTCTAATTTGGATTTCAGAAACATCACCCAAGAGAATCTTGAGTAATCATTAGTTACTGCATAGAAGTACTGATCACTAGCAATGCTCATTATGCTAACTGGGCCAAACAGATCCATGTGTAGAAGCTCGAGAGGAAGGTCAATTGAATTAACTTTCTTTGCCTTGTGAGACTTTATGGTCTATTTCCCTTTCCTACAAGCTACGCAAAAATCCAGAAGCTGGAAGTTCTTGACAATTACTCTGTTTACTAAATCATTCTGTATCAGATGATTCATATTCCTAGGATTAATGTGTCCCATTCTCCAATGCCAGGAGATTAAATCCCTCTCTGTTGCCTTTGACAAGAAGCGTTGGACAGTGTTCTTAGTTGTGGAGGCCTTTGATAGATCCAAGACATACAGATCGTTATATCTTGAAGCTAACATTAAAACTTTGTCATGTATAGTTGACTTTGACAGAAAGCAAGTTGTTCTGTAGTTGTTGAATATAGTTGACTTTGTCAAACTTTACTTTCTCATTTCCTGCTTTGCCTTGAGCGGTGATGTAACCTCCTTTATTTCTAGCAAATGAAACATGTCCCCCTTGAATTTGTTTGACGTTAAAAATGAGGGAAGAATTCACGGTCATGTGCCTGGATGCCCCACTATCAATAATCCATGTATTTGTGATAGCGCTGTAGCGGACACCCTGCACACATTCAAAGGAATTAATCAGTTCAGGTTTGGGACCCAAGCCTTAACTGGCTTGGGTGACCCAGAGGAATCACACATCATGAACTCAACCCACTGCCCATCAAAGCCTAAGGGCACATCGTTCTTCTTCTTGATCTCATTATCAGACACATTACTGGATTTTTCTTTCCATAAACTAGTTTTGTGTAAGGTCTGTTTGTGATAAACAGACGACTGGCTTATAGTTTGAACTTTAGGTTCACTAATACTCTTAGGTGGAGTAATAGATCTCCTTTTAGAAAAACTTGGTTTTGAATCATAAAGTTCAATTTTCTTTTTGGGAGTCTGATTATAAGGACAATTAGAAGAAATATGTCCTCTTTTTTCACAGCTGTAGCATGATCTCCCTTCTACAGGTTGAGGAAATTGTTTCTGTGGAGTTGAGTTTGGTACAGGTGTGAGATGAGTCTGGTTGGGTTTAGTCACTTCTTTTTTAGATATTTCGGCTTCTTTAACAAAATTAATTGTTTGAACATTTTTAACATCTTTAACCTTTAGTTTATTTGGACTTTGACGTGTAACACGTGTTTGGTCAACTGGTTTAGTCATTTTGGGTTCAGAAGAAGACACGTGTGAACCTGACCTTAAATTAACCTTTTCAAATTTATCATCCAAATTTTCAATAGGCATTTTTTCTTTTAATTTCAAAGTAGACTCCTTCTGTTTAGTGCTATCCTTCATAGGTTTTCCCGTAGAATCGGGATCACTAACCAGAAGAGTGGACACCACATGATCCTTAACGGGGTTGTTATTGATTGGTCTACTTTTAGTATTCAGAAGGATTGCATGTGGTGGTGGAACTACTTTTTAACCGAAACCTTCCCCATTGTTTCGTTCTTTCACTAAGTTTTGAACTATGTGTGAAGAACTGGCCAAGTTGTGCAGTTTTTGTTTTAAATAATCAACTTCGACTTCTAAATCTACTTTTTCATTCTTTGTTTCTTCCAAAGAATTTAAATAAAAATTTATTTCATTTGCTTGGTTTAAAGCAACAACCTCGGTTTCCCTTAGTTGTTTTCCCAAAAGCTCTATTTTTTCTTTGTAACTGCACTCATTTTGTTTTAAAGTTCGATTGGCCTCAGTGCAGAGTTTTAAATCGTTTACTAAATTTTCATTGTGTTCTAATAACCTTGAAAATTTTAGATCAATACTATCCCTAAATTTGTCACATTCAGAACAAGCATGTTTGTCAAATAATTGGTCATTAGAACTTACCTGTGAGGAACCAGACGAGTCAGCCATCAACGCCGTTTCAGACTCTTCGTTTACTAGAGATTCTGAATTTGTTGCTCTGAGCTCTTCATTCAACCAAGTGATTTACCACAGTCACAGCTTCTTCGGTATCTGACATCGCTTGCTCAGCTGTGATCTCACCTTCACTGGCAGATCCATCATCCAATGCCTCAACACAGGCAATATTTGTTTCACCCGGAGAAACAAATTAGAAAGACCAATCCTGCCCTTCATCACCTTGAGCAGTCAAGGCCTTTGTATCTTTGCTTGAAGATGCAGTTCCACTCATGTCTTTATCTTGATGGTTGAATGTTGGAAATGGGTTTCCATTACCAGTTTTCTTGGGCTTTACATATTCACATTTAAAATGCCCTTTTTCACCACAGTTGAAGCAAGTGACTTTGGTTTTGTCAAAACCAAAGGTTGTATCTTTAGTGGCCACATTATGTCCATCCTCTCTAACTCATTTTCGTCAACTTGCTCATTATCCTCATCTACAAGATGACAATTTCGAATCTTACCGGCTACTAAACCATCATAAGATAGTGCAACCGCTACTAGAAGATCCATATTTTCTTTAGCAACTTCCACTGTAACGTTACCGATATACTCGATCATCAACTTCGTTGTATTTGCTTCTGGAACTATGAATTGGGTAGAAGATGACCCTGACGTCTCTGTTCCTGAGGTACTGGTTTGAGAAGGAGCAGAAGAACTAGACACAAAGGTTGTTTGCAACGGTGCTCCTGTAACAGCTGGAGTTGGAACTGAGTTGAAAAGTGAAGGATTCTGAACAGAAGATCCTTTCTTCGACTTGTATTTCATTCTCAATTCTTCCTCTCTTAACTTTAGGATGAAGTCATTTATGTCTAACATCACAAGAATGTCGTTCTGTCTTAGGTTGGACACAAATGAATCCCATTTATCTGGAAAACCATTTGCAAAGCTTGAAACTTAATCTTCTATAGACGTTGTTACACCATGAGTCTGTAAATCACTCATCAGATGGTAGAACCTGTCAATAATGTCATCCAATCTCTCGTTCCCTATCAAGGAGAAATTATCGAACTCCTTTTTGAGAGCTTTAACCTTCAGTGCTTTGAGTGTTGTATTTCCATCATATCTCTTCTCCAATGCTTCCAATAACTTTTTCGCCTGCTTGTTCTCAGAGAACTGATGAAAGATGTCTTTCGGTATTGACTGAGTCAACAGAGCAAATACTTTCTTCTCAGCACTGAATAAGATCTTCTGTGCTTCACTCATTCCCCCCAATATTAACTTGACTCCATTACCACTGATCAACTCCATATAGATAGATCTCGAACCGTTGTTTCCACTGTGGATGATCATCTAACGTTATCAGCTTTGGCGGTTTATAATGATTACCAATCTCATTCTCCAGAAGCAGAAGATTCTGGATGCGAGAGATCTTTTCGGCAGTAAAGGCAGCAAATTGATCTTCCATTGCTATAAACTTTGAACTTTTAAAACAGGACAGTTTCACTCATGTGAATGGACTATGAGAATGGTTCACTCCTGTGAATGAAGGGTGTGAATGAATTCAATCATGCGATTGGATTCAGTCATGCGTATTAACAAGACGATTGGAATCAAGCGACTGGAGTTGTTCAGTCATGCGAATGAGGGATGTGATTGACTTCAGTGGTGCGAATGAAGTATAAGTGTGAGTTCAATCGTGCGACTGGACCAATCGTGCGACTGAAAGCTGTTGTTTTTGTAAAATCAAAGATTTTGACACTTGACACAAAAACACGATTTTCCTAGAAACCCTAATCTGCCGTATGATGAAAAACACAACTTTTATACATGCAAACGTTGAAAACACCTTTAGAACCAACGTGGTGACTCTTTTGGATTAAAACTTGAGTTTTAACACCAAAACTAATCGAATCCACGCAAAATCAAGAGCCAAAGCTCTGATACCACTTGTCAGGACCGTGTACGTACAGGATACTAACTGATTATGCATCAGACCAGATCAAATAGTGCAGAATCCAATTTAATTGGTGATCTAATCAGTGAGAACGTTAACCCGATCGATGTAAGAATGAGCTAAACGTTAAGAACGTGTAGGAATTGGTCAAGAACGAACTTTGACGTTGGATTGGCTAACTTGGATGTTCTGGATGGCTAGGGTTCGTGAATATTCGTAATCTCTCTCTAGGTTTTTCAAGTGTTATGTTTTTTCACGAATTAAGTGTTATTTATAGGTTTGTAGTTTTCATTCGTACGACTGAACCATTAGCATGGTTCAGTCGTGCGATTAAATCATGCGACTGAGTCATACGCATGACTGAAGGTTCAGTCGTGCGACTAAATAAATCTTATGTCTCAATCATACGACTGATCTAGTCTTTTGGTTTAGTCGTGCGACTGGTCCATAAGCATGATGTATTCATGCGTATGGTCCATAAGTATGGTCCATTAGCATGAATACTCACCCAACTAGGTTGAACACATTTCTTAATCATTATTGACTAAGAACCATGTACAATAACCTCAAACCTATATAATATGTCCATACATATAAATTATACTTTAACACAATAATATATGAAATAAACAAACATGAATAAACATCAACCATATATTATATTTCATTGAACCATTATATTACATATGTGTAAGACATAAAAGACTTTTACATTTAAGCTCATAAACTAGGAACAACATGTATCTACACCTTTCTTGCCGACTTCAGCAACCACCACGGCCTTTCATCATACAACCTCCCCGCCAAGTCAATCATCGACCTAAACGTGCTCGGTCGGGCAGCGATCATGTGTCTACGGACATCCGCCAGCAAGACCCGGATATATCACTTGATCTTTTGTGACAAGGGTGTCACTTGATCGGGCACCAACTGTGCCATCTCATTGAACTTGGTGGTGTATTGCTCATGTGTCATGGTTCTTGCCTCTAACTGAAGGAACTCCCTTTCCACCTAATTCATTTCTTTATGAGGACAGAACTCCTCGATCACTAACTTCTTCAACTCCAGCCACCTCATCCTTCAGATAGCCCGGCTGCCCTCAGCTTGGACAATATTGTCCCACCAACATAAGGCCGAGTCCACAAAGGAGTGGGTAGCGAACTTCACCTTTTGGTCTGCCCGACACTCACTGATATCGAGAACAGCTTCCATCTCTCTCACCCACTAGTGAGCGGCAGCAACAGTGCCATTACCATCAAAAGTAAGGGGCTTGCATCTTTGAAATGCCCCGTAGTTACAGCCTTGTGTCATCTCCTTCATGGGCTCTTCTGTAAGGCCCCATTCCCGGGACGCTCACAGCTAGTCAATCATTGCACATAAAATATATAATTACATTAACTTTACTAAAATCATGCAGCAGAAACACTTTAAACAAACATTTCATTTCCTTTAAATAAACACTTTTTCAAAATAATCCATTGTTCATTACAAAATTTAGTTTGTTCGTATTACAATGCAAAAACGTTATACAAAAGAATGCCATCCAAAAATGACAAGTAGCTACCCCGCGCCATCCTCAGCAAAGCTCACCTGCCAACTGGAAAATGCATAAAAAGTCAGCGTTGCTGAGTGAGTTCTAGTTTTTTAAAAATATTGCATTACCTTCCATTTGTTAAAACATTTTCATTACTATTGCACGTGATCACACATCGTACATACATCAAGGTAATCATTATTATCTTCATCATCGTTCGTTTCGTACATTTCGCACGTTTCACACATTTCGTACTTATCGCACATTTTGTACATTTATTATCTTTCACTTCTATCTAGGTGCTGTCATGTGCTTAACCCCCCTCTAGAGCACCAAGCAATTCATCTAGGGTTAAGCGACAAGGACCCCATATCGCACGTATGGAGTGGTCACTAGGACAGACTCCCCCTATGTGTATGAACTCTTATGGGTTCGCCAAGATCGCACGTTATATAACACACAGTAATTAGGAAATCGCACGTATTGTAGCAGTCACCAAGACGGAACTCTTACTGTGTGTGTGAACCCTTATGAGTTAGCCAAAATCACACGCTGTAGACACACACAATTGAGCTAATAACTCTCAATGAGTTGTGAACCTCCTTTCATTTGCTTGCAAGGCTTTTCATTCATTCCTTCATTATGTTCCACTTTCATTATCTTAACCTTTCACTTCGTTAAGATAATACTTTACGTTCATTATCAATATCACACCACTTAAAGTCAGATCATCATATGTAATAAAGAACATAAGAAAACATATCATACATAACATACATAGCATACATAATCAACATACATCAGCATCATCATTCATAACATCAATCATACATCATCTTAAACACCATGCATTGTACATTCACATACAAAAACATATGCACAACAAGCATAAGTCAACATCAAACATAACTGACCCATCGCAGGACAGTGGGGTTTGGGGGCGGCAGCCCCTGACAGCGGGGTCCTAGGGGTAGCAGCCCCTAGTGGGGTCCAAGGGGCAACGCCCCTAGAAAAATCGATCTTCCCGTTAAAACCTCTTAAAATCTTGGTCATTTAAATCGTATATTTAGTATGCATTTCCAGCCCCAAACAAGTTTAAAACCTTTAAAATAGGGGATCTAGAACTCACTTGTACTTGATGAGTAGCTTCTCAGTCAAGCTTACACAACAAGGGTTGCACTGCACAGCCTGCAGATAAGTTAACACTCAAAGGAGTTAATTTATGCCTAATTTTGCTGCTTAATTTGCTGCCAGACCAGTAGTTTCGCCAACAGTTTCGCTGCTAGTTTCGCTGCTAGTGTCGCTGGCATCTTCGCAGGCAGTTTCGTTGGCATCTTCACTGCCAGTTTCGCCCAACTTTCGTTGGATAACCATGTCTGCGAAACTACTTGCGAAACTACATTATCGCAGGAAGATCCACAGTTTCGTTGGACGAGTACCTAATTTGGCTGGATGAATGCCCAGTTTCGCAGAATGGGCTGAAAATTACGAACAACCTATTTTTTACCCAAAACTTTAATCTTTTACATCCAAAACTTTGGTTTATCACCCAATAAGCTTTATCTTAGCTTCTTACATGTTTTCTTGCACAAAAACGTGAGTTTTGGGTGAATCTTTGCCACTTTTAAAAACCCAAACCCGAGAATCCGGGTTTACATCAAAAGCAACGATTAAGTGATGTTTCTTACCTGGATTCTTGGTGTTTTCTTGTTTTTTGGATGCCTACAAACACCGATCTTCAATCGCAAGATCAACCGAGCCTTGAATCTTCAATTCTCTCTACTTTCTCTCTCTACTCTCTCTCTCTCTAGAACTAGAGTGTTGAGTTGCAAATGAGAGCTGCTCAAGCTACTCCGTTTATATATACCAGGCGTTCCCGGGACCTTAAACTCACCAAACACATAACCTGCGAAGTCTGCTCGGTCTATAACTTATATCCATCTTATTTTCATTAAATGATCTCGTCTAAGCCCATTATTATTATTTGGCTCGCTCATAAATTATTCGGGGCATTACATTAAGTTGCATGTACTCTAAACATAAGGTCCCGGGTTCGAATCCGAGGACCCTCATGTATTTTTTAAGGCTTTTAACGTCAAATTAATTATGGAAATTTTTTTAATAAATATAAAAAGTGTACTTATAAACTCTAAATATTTTTGTGGCCACCAAATGAATTTCTGACCTTTTTTTATTAAATTTAAATAAGTAATTAACTTTTAATAAAACCTTTTAATAAAGGTTATTCTTGGTTTAATCATATGGATTTCAAATAATAAATACTAAATTAGTATAGGTCCAAATGTATTTTTCATGATCATTAAAGTGTATATTTAAGTTTTAAATTATAAATTTCATTAGTTGTTACAATTGGCTTTAAGTTTGTTTTTATAGTAAAACTTATAAGGGATAAATTTCTTTGTTTAATGTACTTACAAATAAAAATCCGCAAAATTCCACTCAAAACTTTAGCTCTCGTTAAAACGTTAAATTTACTATAGTTAAGCTTAATTTTGTATATATATATATATATATATATATATATATATATATATATATATATTTAGGTACCTTGTGAGGGATTATGTTAGAATGGCGAATATTATTATTCTTATTAATCTTCATCCTTATACTTATTTTATCATGTAAGTATTTCTATACCCCCTTTTTTATATTTTTACACTTTGGGGCGAAACATGTTATATTATGACCGTTGCACTTGTAAACTCGTTTGATTCTTGTAAACTCTTGGCAATTCACATGTATGTTGTGATTAGTTGATCTTAGTAATTAACATGTATTGACTATTATATGTGCAATAATTAACTATTGCTAGTCTGGCGACGTCATAGATCTATGGGCTTGACAAGCCTGCTTGGTTAATCCAAGTACACTTAACTAATCGTATAAACTTGTAAACGTGGAATCTTGTAAATTGTCAAGGTTTGATTGTTGTATCTGTCATACATCCCTAGTTACCATGCTCACTAACTTAGGACATGAAATGCCAACTTTTATATACTTATGTATAAAAACTATGGAAATATCAACAACTTCATGTTGACCTTTATTTTTAATATGTTTTAGGAAATGCACAAGTTTGATAGCCATCTTTGAAGTTCTTTCACATCTAGGAATGGACCTAGTTAAATAAATGAAATATCTTGGATTATTTACATCTTAAGTTATGTCTATTTTCATCTTTGAGACTTATGCTTATAATGTTACATTTGAAACTTATGATTATTATAATTGGGTTAAATAATAGTGTTATGTGGTTGTGAACAATCTTAACCCTCACATCTCGATGTTTCCGCCGTCAAGGTTGGGGTGTGACAGATTGGTATTAGAGCCCATAACTAAAGGGATTTAGGTTATAGAAATGGTGACCTAGACTATAGCGTATGCATGAACCTTATAGAATCATATTTCTAAACTCGTAAAAATATATGGTTTGCATGCTACATAATGTTATGCCTTCTTATGTGCAACTAGATGCCTTTGCATAGGAATGCCTTATGAATGCTTAAACTTTTGTTACGTGTCTCCCCTAAAATTATCTTTGACTCTTTGATTCTCCCCGACTCTTTGATTCTCCCCGACACATGAAGCTTTTTAGTCTTATCCTCGACGACACGTAGAATCGTATACTTATTGTTTATGGCTTGAATCTTTAGAGTCTATGTCTAATCTATACAAATCTCATCAAAGTTTTGATTTCATGAACCTAAGAAATATTATGTGACACATAGACACCTATATTCTGGATTTCCTGGCAAAAGGACTTCGGGCTAAGGTAAGCATTTCGTATAAATCCTATGGGACTAGTTATGCTTACCTAGGGATTTCTGGGATGAGTGATAAACTATGGTCGATATACACAAGTTTCTAAAGCAAATGGGTCAATTCACCTTGACGTGTCAATGTTTCCAAATGGTAATGTGTTACCAAATGGAACCATTGCATGTACCTTACAACTCTTAGCTTATCCTTGTTTAAATTACTGTCCTTTAAATTCACTGTTGGGGATCGAAGATCTAGTTTGATCAATTAGGTTATAATATGCAGCGGAATCGTACTAAAATTAGACGAAATTTAAGCAAGAATAAGATAGATATTCAATCAAATAGTGACGGTTATAAAGAGAGAGTTTTCTGCAAAAGATAATATATTCATTCACTCGCAAGCTTCGGCGAATTACAAATTAGGTCAACATTCCTTTTATAGAGGAATGTGACGTCAGCAGATGTCACCTGATAGTGAC
>BJCM01212899.1:0-11943 GCA_018326385.1 Flaveria bidentis
AATCTGAAAAATAAGGTTCATTTCATAACAACAACAAACCCAAGAACATAAGGATCATTTATATGTGTTTGAACTAGCTATTAACAACAAATAACAACTAAAGTATGACATACAAACTACCTTTTGTATGCTGCTGAAAAACGTGATGAAGGAGGAAGAAAATGAGCTTCTTGAATGACCAAGACACCAAGGAGAGGTGTCCTCAAGCATCCATACCCACAAGCATCAAGCAAGCACCTATCTTGCTAGGTTTTGACCACCAAAACGAACCTTGAGGTCCTCGTCTTTAGAGCCTTCCATTCAAAAACATCAACTCCTTCATCTAACATCCATCTCATATTCTTGTTCTTAGAAAGGTTGTATTCTAAGAACACCCTATGGTTGTTTATGTTTGATAGCATTTCTTTTCACATATACATGATCCTTGTTCTTGGGTTTGTAATCTTGATTATTAAAATGGTTAATTTTCAGAAGCTAAACATAATATATATGTTCATATATCCGTTGTGTTTTTGTTTAAATGGTTAAATAATCTTTGATAAACTTGTCACAAACCCACCATACATAGCATATTCTTTTATGCCAGAGGATAGACTCATCACTATTTGCTTTAGATAGAAAGCATGAAACTTCTCCAAAGGAAGATATTTCTTGCAAGTCCATCTTGTACATGTTACCTTTCCTGGCAGCTCTGAGCAGGATATGCTCACGAGGCTTGACCACCCCGAGATTGAGAACAACACACTCATGCTCATAAACAACATGTTGTGACTCTGATCAAACAATTGACATACACTTAGAAGATTGTATCCAAGCTCCTTGACAAAGTTTACTTTCTAAATGTTGAGCTTACCATTTATGACCTTGCCCTTTCCAGTAATGTAACCACCAGCATCTCCTCACTAAGCAACTGGTCGTCCATCAATCTTTTCAAACATTTGGAGTAGTGACCTATTGCCTGTGATGTGCCTAGAACAACCACTATCAATGATGCATACACTCTTGTTTGTCTTTAGTTGTTCCTACACAAAAGAGATGATTAGTTACATTGGAAACCCAAGCCTTATTTATCTTGGGTTCAATAAAAGAAGTTGAAGGTAATGTAACAGTAATAAATCCTATAGTCATGTTTTGAGGATCTTTTGTTATTATTCATGTAGAACTTTCAGTCACTTCGTCTTTCTTTGACTTCCATACCACCTTTAGATGCCAAGACTTGACATTCAATACTTCGGAATTTTTACTGACATTGGAAGTTTTGATGACTGGACCTTGGGAAGAACTTATTAACACTGCAGTAGGCTTCAGTGCTTTGGAAGTATTCCCTTCTTCTGAGACCAAATTTTCTTCAGAAGGCAATTTTCCACTTGCCTTCATCTTCATTTTCGAGATTTGGAAAGGAAAAGTTTTTTCATTCTGAAGCTTGCTTCTTATTTAAACTTGTAGAGATTGTATGAAGAGGCTAAAGCAACACAAACACCCAAAGTCTTTCCTACATGTTGCATAAGTACACTGAAGAAGAATGCTTTGGAAGTTTCACACATGCAACAGAAATATTGTAAGTGTGAAATCTTCCGATGCCAAGACCAATATCTTCCGAAGCCAAAGATGAAGTCTTCCGAAGCTTCAAGAGACAAAGTCTTCCAAAACCAACACTTGAAGACAGATTTCTTCCAAAGACTCTTAATACATACTTTATCTGATGTACTTTACATAAAACTGGACCCCCTTTCTGCTGCAACTCTATAAAGTCACCAACTTACATGATTTGGTGAAAAGGTCCATGCTTTTGGTAACTGTACATTGAGGTCTTGAGTCTGCAACTTTCTACTGCATGTACTTTATCCTTTTTGTAATAGATAAGGATGTGAGCTATGGTATGTCATAGTCACTAGTCAAAAGGCAATCTGCCTTTTGACTCTACAATTGATTTTGTTTTGTGTCTAGTCAATTGTATCCACTTGGCCTTCAAAGTATGGCTGACTGTAGGATGTAGTATATGTATCTCATGTTCTTGTAACTTTCTTTTATGCTTTGTAACACTTGTAATAGAACTTGAGAAAGCAATATACTGCAATCTTGAAAACCATCTCCTTGTGTATCTTGTTCTCTTGTTTTGTCTCTTATTTACTTGTGTTCTTGGTGTCTTTACTTGTGGTTAATCTAGTTCACTGTTTGATTAAGTTAAGTTGCTCTCCTTTTTGTGTTGTTGTTTTGTAAGTGACCACCCTTCACCAGTCTTGCATTTGGTATCAAAGCTTTCCAGGCTCTTTATATAAGATCTTACCATCTTAAGATCACTCACACACACAAATAATCAACTTTTCAAATGGCAGCCATTTCCAAAACTGATATGGATACTTGAACCATGAATAAATCCCCACTAATCACTCTTGATGACTTTGACACCTGGTGCCAAAGAATGGAAGGTTTCATCAGGTTTCTAGATTCAAGAATATGGGAACCTATTGAGAATGGACCATACATACCAAGCACCTCTTTTTCTATTGGTGGTGGTATGATACCCAAGGTTATGGCTGACTACTCTGATGAATATAGGAAGAGAGTTGAGATTGACCAGAAAGCCATGACAACCCTTCAGACTGCTCTTCCTAACTCCGTATACAGAGGTTTCAAGAAATGCAAAACAGCTAAGCAGCTGTGGGATGCATTGAAACTGATGTATGAGGGTTCCTTTGAAGCAATGGAGAACAAGACGGATCTCTTGAAGCAGCAGTTTGAAAACTTCACCTTCAAAGCAAGTGAAACCATGACTTAATAATACTTTAGGTATGTTGAGATTGTGGATACCCTAGTGGATGGAGGAGTTGCTCTTGAGAACAAAGACATTGTAATGAAGTTCATATCCTCACTTCACAGGCAATGGAGACACTATTGTGTGGTTATCAACAGGACTGAGAACCTGAAAACTCTCACCCTAATAGAGTTATATGGGATTCTCAATGGCTACCAGATGGAGATGAATATGCAAGGTTCATCTGGCAACTCCAATAATCAAATGGGTTCAGCCCTTCATGTGGTTGAAATGGATAGAATAGAACCCCAACATCATCTTATATTGCAGGACCGGTGAAGGGGGTCACTTACAACACAACAACAGAAGAGGAGAATAAACTAAGACTTAATCAAATAGTGAACCGGATTAACAACAATATATGATACTAAGAACACAAGTAATTTAGTAAGAGACAGAACAAGAGAAAAAGATACACAAGTGTATGGGTTTTCAAGAAGGTAGTATATTGCTTTCTCAAGTTCTATTACAGGTGTTACAAAGCATGATAGAAGGTTACAAGAACCTGAGATACTTATACTACATCCTACAGCCGACCATATTATGAAAGCCAGCTGGATATTGTATTGACTTGAAACAAAACAAAATCAATTGTATAGTCAAAAGGTAGATTGCCTTTTGACTAGTGACTATGAGATGCCATAGCTCACATCCTTATCTATTACAAAAAGAATAAAGTACATGAAGTTGAAAGCTACAGACTCAAGACCTCAATGTACAGTTACCAAGAGCATGGACCTTTTCACTAATTCATGTAAGTTGGTGACTTTACAGAGTTACAGCAGAAAGGGGTCCAGCTTTATGGAAAAGTACATAAGATAAAGCATGTTGTCAAAAGTCTTCGGAAGAAATCTGTCTTCAAGAGTTGAGCTTTGGAAGACTTTGTCTCTGAAGCTTTGGAAGACTTCATCTTTGGCTTCGGAAGATATTGGTCTTGGCTTTGAAAGATTTTGTACTTAGAGTATTTCTATTGCATGTGTAAAACTTCCTAAGCATTCTTCTTCAATGCACTTGTGCAGCATGTAGGAGAGACTTTGTGTGTTTGAGTTACATCAGCCTATTCATATATTCTCAATAAACTCCCCCTAAGCTGATGCTACCAAAAGACTAGCAGACTTCAGATATCAACAGTCCTCATTAGGATAATCACCATTCCTTTCTTCATGAGGTGATCAGGATCCTTCAGACTGTCAAAGTGTCTTCTTATGTCAAAGAGATCATGTAAAGGCAGATTAAACATGTCTTGCTATGTGTAGACATTCTCAATGCCTTGATCTCTGATGATATGCCTTCTTTCTGGATTTGTGGTGTATGTCCAGGACAAGATGGGTCTTCCTAATGCTATAGGAGTTGTGTGAACAGGAGTTGATGTAGCATCCTCTGGCTGCACATCCTGAGGATGTTCTGACTCGTCTTGAGGTTTAGAAATGGATGTAGTCTTCTTCTTCTTTGACTTTGATTTTGAAGCCATCTTTTTCTTTCTCTTTGTTTCTTTCAACTGAAAAGACTGGCCTGTAGCACCAGATTGATCTTCATTGTCTTTCTCAGTTGGGACTTCCTCTCTCTTAGGCTCAGAAGGAGAGGGAGGTTGACCCTGCTGTGGATTAGAAGATGAAGCTTGCTGAGATTCAGCTGGAGGTCTGGGTTGTGTTGTCTCTGGTTTTTTAACCTTAACCTCCACTTCAGGTGGAGCTTGACTTGGAGGGGAGTGTAAGTCAATCAGATCTCCACACTTTTTCTTCTGTTTGATCACCCTGATAAGCTCTTCCATAATGGATAAAAACATGGGGCCAAGTCTCCTTCCGAAGAATCCATACAGCTTCAAGAAGCTCATCATCCTCTGCCTATCAGCATACTTCTTCATATTCTTTTGGATGATGGCTCTTGACTTAGTAGTTTCTTCCCTTAGCTTTCTTTTGGTTGTCTTTCTTTACTTGACTATATCAAGCTCAAGTTGTTTGAGATACTCAAACTCAACATAGTCATAGGAAAAAGGAAGAAGTGCTTCTGCCTGATAGAGGCTTGTGGTACTTAGTTAGTTGATCATCTTGATCCTATCTTTTTCTTTATCTACCTGAGGTTTTTGTTGAACCACATCCTCTTGTGTAGGACTTTCTTGAACTGGGGAGAGAGTAGGCATATGCTTGTACAATCTTTTCTTTCTTCTGTCTTCTTTGATTTGTACTAATAGATCTACATCTTCTGCCTCTTTCTTCTACTTTGACCTCTCAATGTCAACTAGTTCATTTAGTTCATCTAAGAGGAGAGAAATGACATTGTCTATGTCATAGTTCCTGGTATGCAAATAGTTTATCTTGATTGCCCTTAACTTATCATCCTGAGTGTTTGGTCCGGGGCAGCCCTGAGTGCAGTCTCCATGAGTCTTGTAGACCTAGAAGAGGAACTTTCTCCCCTTATCTTCCTTTTCCTCTCTTTCTCTGCCTCCTCAATCCCCTCAGATGTCATCTTTCTTTTCCATTTGTCACTCATAGACCTTTGTGACTTAGGGTGGAGAGAACATAGCCCTGGGTATCTCTTCCTCAAATAGACTTTATATTAAGGAGTGTATTAAGTTCATATCAATATGAACTTTAGGAAGTTCTTGAATAGGCATAATTGCAAGTGAGGATGGTGAGTCCTCAATGTCCATACTCTCTGAAGAACTCCTAGGTTTTGTGGCAGTGATGACTTTCTCCCCCTTTTTGGTAGCATCACCCACTTGCATAGGTGAGTTAGGAGTTAGGTCAATCACCTCCATAGGTTCTTATGTTCCTGGTTGAGCTCCTTTAAAAAGTCTCCCAGCTAGTTGTTCCTTAAGATATGAAATCTCAAGTTGCTAATCATGACCCTGTTTTGTACGGTAGTCACCTGAGATTCAAGGTGACTAACCTTGGAGACTAAATAGGTGCATGTTGTGAACAGTTGTTGCAACTTTAGTCTTAGATTCCCCTCATCTTCATCAAAAGAATCATTATGGGATAAGATAATTAGATCAGAATCCTGCATCTCATCAAAAGCTTCAGGTTCTTGGCTGCTGGTTTTCCTCTGCTCACTAACAACCTCAGTTGAGAAGTCAGTGGGGTGAGTTGCCATGGTTGTGTTCTTAATGATGTAATCACTTTCAAAAGTGAGAGCCTCTTCCATATGGACGTCCTGAACATGTTCAGAAGTGTCCACCTCAGTTGTAGGTGACTGATATGGGATAGAAATAGGAGACTCAGGAGCATTCATCTCTTTTTGAGTAGGGGAAAAGAAGAGAGAATCATGATACTCACTGAAACCTAGATCTTCATCAGTATAGATGTCAAGGTTGGGGATAGGTTGGTTAAGATCTAAAGGCTGGGGATCGTAACTATCCCCTAAAGGTTGATCACTTGAGTGTTGAGACTCAGAATGACGGCTTAAGACGGTTTG
Organism: Flaveria bidentis; assembly: GCA_018326385.1. Taxonomy (NCBI): domain Eukaryota; kingdom Viridiplantae; phylum Streptophyta; class Magnoliopsida; order Asterales; family Asteraceae; genus Flaveria; species Flaveria bidentis. The sequence continues at coordinate 6,230 of BJCM01212899.1, forward strand.
GGTTATGAGCTCATCAGGCTAAGCATGAGGAACCTTAGCACTAATCATAGAAGGAATGGGAGCGGTTTGCTCCTCAGGAGAAGTGGGAGCTCTAGTGTCCACTTCTTCCTATGTGGGTAAGTATATGGGGGCCTCCACAGACTGAATAGTCTGAGTAGGGGTTCGTTTGTGCTTTCTTTGTAGGTGAGGGTGATTTGTGGCTATTGAGGTGGTTGGGAAGTAGAAGGTGTGGGTTCAACACTAGCTGGTGCTGCTAGATTGTCACCATGAGCAATGAGCTCTAACATTTTTGGGACTAGGGCAGTTTCTACCCAGAGAAGCCAATAGTGGGCTTTCTTATTAGTTTGAAGATGTCGGGCTTCATCTGTCCCAGTTTAAGAATATTACCTGTTCCCCTTAACTATGAGCCCAGTTCACAGTTAAGAATGTATTGAACATATCTAGGGAACATGTAATACTCTAAGGAGTCCAAGTTTGCAAGCAAGTTAGTATATTCAAAATGAGAGTACCTGAACTTGACTCCCTGAACCATCCCATGGAGTATGAAGGAGAGATCCTCAGGAATCTGGTCCCACCCATCATGCTTGTTTGATAAGCTGTGGATAACCACATGGAGCAAGAATTTCCATTTGGATGAGACCTTCCCTTTCCTGAAGGTCTTTACAGAGAAATCTCACTCATATCCCATCTGCTCAAAGAATTGGTTGGCAGCCTCCTTGGGAAAGAACACCTCACCTTCTTCATCATCCAACTGAAGATGCATGTTTATGATGGCCGGAGTGATGAAGATTGTTCTCCCCTGCACTGTGGCAGACAGTGCCTTCTCCACATCCATTATGACCTCTTGATAGCTCTTCCAGAATTCTAGCAGTGTCTGAGACAAGAATTTAAGCTTCGAAAGATATTTTAGAAACTTCTTTCGAAGGTAAGTTTCTTAGACAGTTATTTGTTTTGAAGGCAAGTTTTTCTTCCAAAGATAAAAACATATCTTCCGATAGATCAAAAATTTTCAAAAATCTAAGGAAAGTTTTCAAAAAGATTTTCATCCAAAGAAAACAAGAGAATATGACAGTGATGAACTAGACAACTTAGGACACACAAATTTAAAGAAATAATAAGAATTAGTTTTAAGAAAAACCTACTCAAAGTTGATCATCCCAATAGCTGATATTAGATATTTAAATCTTTGTTCATCAAAAGCTTTTGTAAACAGATCGGCATAATGTTCATTTGTGTGAACTTTGACTAGTTTAATTAATCGCTTTTCATAATGATCTCTTATTGAATGATACCTGATATTGATGTGTTTCATCTTTGAGTGCCACATAGGATTTTCTGTGACAGAAATAGCACTGTTGTTGTCTATCTGAATAGGAGTCTCCTTGAAGTTTAACCCATAGTCCAACATCTGATTCTGAATCCAAAGCACTTGAGCAGTTGATGCAGAGACACAAGATTGTTTCTTGCATTGCCATGAGACAACCCTTCCACCAAGAAACTGACATCATCTGTGACATCCCACAGATGTAGACTTTGCAGTCATGTTGTAACCACCATAATCACTATCAATATATGCATACAGATTGAAGTCATAATTCTTAGGATACCACAGACCAAGTGTTGAAGCACCTTTGAGGTATCCTAAAATCCTCTTGACAGTGATAGGATGAGACATCTTAGGGTTGGCTTGATATGTTGCACAAATACATGTAGCAAACATGATACCAGGCTTGCTAGCTGTAAGATACATGATAGAACCAATCATAGCCTTGTAAAGGTGTTCATCCACACACTCCCCCTCAAGGTTAGGTCCAAGACAGTGGTTTCTTGCTATGGGTGTCTTAGCAATGTTACAATCTGTCATGTTGAACCTCTTGAGTATGTCCTGAACATACTTTGACTGACTACTGAAGATGCCATCTTCAACTTGCTTCACTTGAATTCCTAGAAAGAAATTGAGTTCCTCCATGGCACTCATTTCAAATTTGTCCTTCATCAGCTTCTCAAAGTCTTTGCATAGCTTTGGATTAGTTGAACCAAAGATGAAGTTCTTGGATGCAGCAAATGCCAGGAATATCCTAACAGCTTCCAGCCTTGCTACAGGAGCAAAGACATCAGTGTAGTCAATCCCTTCTTCTTGTGTGTACCCTTAAACAACTAGTCTAGCTTTGTTCTTGATGATGATGCCACTATCATCCTTCTTGTTCTTCAGCACCCATTTGGTAGCAATGGTAGTCTTCCTATGAGGAAGAGGACAAAGGTTCCAAACTTTTTGCCTTTTGAATTGAAGCAGATCCTGTTGCATAACTTTAACCCAACTTCCATCCTTTAGAGCCTCAATAATTTTCTTTGGCTCTATCTGGGATAAGAAACAAGAGTGAAGACAAACATTTGCTTCATGGGTTTGTCCTCTTGTTCTTACCCATGTGACAACATCTCCAAGGATGTTTGTGGTAGGGTGAGACTTTTGGATCCTTAGTTGAGGGATCACAACAAGTTGTTGAGAGAGATCTAAATTAGAGAAATTTAGATCTGGCATAGATGTTTCACCCACCACATCAACACAGTTATTAAGAAAAACTTGATCCAATGAGTGTGTGGCATCATTGATATTGTCATCTATGAAGTGGTTATCAACATTAAGAAATTCCTGATCACTGTCACCACCTCCATTGTTTTCTTCTACATGTGAGGCATCTCTATCTAGTTGTGGAGCCTTTAAGCTGGAATTTTAAGGCATACCAGATGTATCAACTGAGTTTGTCATTGTAGTGCTGATAGAAACCTCATTTGAAGAAGTAGTTCCAATTGGAGCTGAAGATGTGTTATTTGAAGGTCTTCTTAGTTCAAATCTTGGATCAGGATCACCTGTTGATAAGATATCTGCAGATCCTAAAACAGTCTCACAAGATTTGTTAAAACAATTGGTAACTAAATCAAGATCAAACAGCCAATCAGGACCAAAACCAACTACACAAGGTGTGTGTTCATTGAAAGTCACATTGGCTGATTCCTTGAGAATTCTAGTTCTAAGATTGTATACAATATAAGCCTTAGCTTGGAAAGAGTATACAATAAAGTGTCCATCATCTGATTTTTCAACAAATTTGGCAATTTGATCTTTGGTATTCAAGATGGTGCAAGGACATCCAAATGACCCAAGAAAACCAATGAAAGGTTTCCTCTTGTGCTAAAGTTCATAAGGAGTCTTGCCAGGAGTCTTAACCAATAAAACTTTGTTTTGCACATAGCAGGCAGTGTTGACTGCCTCTGCCCAGAAGGTGATAGGCAGCTTAGAGTCAGAAAACATGGTTCTTGTAGCTTCAATAAGTGTCCTGTTTCTCCTCTCAGCAACACCATTTTGCTGAGGAGTCCTAGGAGCACTGTATTGTCTTGTAATACCTTTTTCATCACCAAATGTATCAAGGATTGGTTTTTGAATTCTGTTCCTTGATCACATCTTATTATTTTGACCTTGTGATCAGATTGATTCTCAATCTTTAGAATGAAATTCTTCAGAATCTCAAGAGCCTCATCCTTAGTTCTAAGGAAGAAGACCCAAGTGAATCTTGAAAAGTCATCTATGATCACTAAACATTAAGAGATCCTTCCTAGACTTATTACACTGGTGGGGCCAAAGAGATCCATATGTAACAAGTGTAGGGGTGTAGTGATGGAGTTTCTTTCCTTAGGCTTGTGAGATACCTTATGTTGCTTCCCTTTCAAGCATGCAACACAATGATAATCACTTGTAAACTCTTTCTTTGGAATTCCAGTTACCAAATCATTCTTAATTAGTTTATTCATGTTTTTAAAGTTTACATGGCATATTCTTTTATGCCATAGGAAAGACTCGTCACTATTGGCTTTAGATAGAAAGCATGAAATTTCTCTAGAGGGAGAGGTTTCTTGCAAGTCCATCTTGTACATGTTCCTTTTCTTGGGGGCTCTAAGCAGAATATGCTTATGAGGAATGACCACCCCGGGCTTGAGAACAATGCACTCATGCCCAGTAAAGAGCATGTTATGACTCTGATCACAAAATTAATATACACTCAGAAGATTGTACCCAAGCTCCTTGACAAAGTTTACCTTTTCAATGTTGAGCTTAACATTTGTGACCTTGCCCCTTCCAGAAATGCAACCACATTCATCTCCTCCAAAAGCAACTGGTCCTCCATCAATCCTTTCAAAGTTCTAGAGTAGTGACCTATTGCCTATCATGTGCGTGGAACAGCCACTGTGAATGATCCAGACATTCTTGTTTGTCTTGAGCTGTCCCTACACAAAGAAAATGATTTGTTACATTTGGAAACCCAAGCCATATTTTCTTGTGCTCACTAAGAGAAACAGAAGGTAATGCAACAGTAATAGATCCTATGGTTGTGCTAGGAGGATGTAGAGCTGTTGTTGATGGATAATTTTTAGTCACTTGGTCTTTCATAGACTTCCACACCACCTTTGGAAGCTTAGAATTGACCTTCAATACTTCGGAAGCTTTTGAGACTTTGGAAGTTTTGATGACTGAACCTTCGGAAGATTCTGCAGACACTGCAGCAGACTTCAGTGCTTCGGAAGTATTCCTTTCTTCCGAGACCAACTTTTCTTCGGAAAGCAATTTACACTTGCCTTTTTCTTACATTTGGAGCTTCCGAAAGAAAACAGATTTTCCTTCCGAAGCTTGAATCTTCTTGGAACTCTTGGAAGTTCTTGTCTTGATCATATGAAGAGTACTTTTAGGATTGTATGGACAATCCTTAGCAAGATGAGCAGTACTTTCACACATGACACTCCATTTTCTTCTTCCCAAGAGCCTTATGCTAGGAACAAGACTAACTTTGGTCACATCCCTTCTCCACCCTTATCTTTGCAGATGCTGAGACAATCGTTTTGGGCTTAGGTCTGATCTTAGAGTTGGATGGTCCAGGTTGTGTAGCAGTGATACACAACAGATAAACCTTCTTCTGGGTACTGAGATGATTTGAACATGAACCAGAACTCTTAGCAGAAGAGTTAAGGTTGATGTCTTCAGTCTTTACTACTTCAAACACTGCAGAGATAAAAACTTGTTTATGCTCCAGTTAGAAGTACTTCTTCAAATGAGGTTTCTATCAGTACTACAATGAAAACTGAGCTGATACATCTGGTATGCCTTCAAATTCCAGCTTAGAGGCTCCACAACAAGATAGAGATGCCTCACATGTAGAAGAAAACAATGGAGGTGGTGAAAGCGATCAGGAATTTTTTGATGTTGATAACCACTTCATAGATGACAATATCAATGATGCCACACACTCATTGGATCAAGTTTCTCTTAGTAACTGTGTTGATGTGGTGGGTGAAACATCTATGCCAGATCTAAATTTCTCTAACTTAGATCTCTCTCAACAACCTGCTGTGATCCCTTAACTAAGGATCCACAAGTCTCACCCCACCATAAACATCATTGGAGATGTTGTCACATGGGTAAGAACAAGAGGACAAACCCATGAAGCAAATGTTTTTCTTCACTCTTGTTTCTTATCCCAGATAGAGCCAAAGAAAATTGTTGAGGCTTTAATGGATGGAAGTTGGGTTAAAGCTATGCAATAGGAGCTGCTTCAATTCAAAAGGCAAAAAGTTTGGAACCTTTGTCCTCTTCCTCATGGGAAGACTACCATTGGTACCAAATGGGTGTTTAGGAACAAGAAGGATGATAGAGGCATCATTATCAA
>BJCM01212903.1:0-10000 GCA_018326385.1 Flaveria bidentis
GCATTGATTTGAAATTTGCTAGGTTATTAGACCACAATGATAGCCTAGTAAATGATTTACAACTGTGCATAGAAGCTAATCGTATTTTGAAACAAAATGAGCACAATTATAAAGAAAAATAGAACTTTTAGGTAAACAACTATGGGAAACCGAGGTTGTTGCTTTTAATCAAGCTAATGATTTAAAGTTCTATTTAAACTATTTGGAAGAAACAAAGAAAGAGAAAGTAGTTTTAGAAGTCGAAGTAAATTCTTTAAAACAAAAACTGCACAGTTGGACCAGTTCTTCTCACATAGTTCAACACTTAGCGAAAGAACGGAATAATGGGGAAGGGGTGGGTTACAAAGTAGTCCCACCATCACATGAGATCATGATAAATACAAAATGTAGACTTGTAAACAACAACCCAATTAAAGATCATGTGGTGTCCACTCCTCTGGTTAGTGATGTTGATTCCACTAGTAAACCGGTGGAATCTGTCACTAAATAGAAGGAGGCTACTTTGAAATCAAAAGACAAGATGCCTGTTGAAATTTAAATGATGAATTTATAAGGGTTAAGGTAAGGTCAGGTTCACCAAAGTCTATTTCAGAACCCAAACTGACTAAATTAGTTAACCATAAACATGCTAGTCATAAAAGTCCAACCAAAGGGCATGTTAAAGATGTTAAACACGTAAAAAAAATTAATTTTGTTAATAAGGGTGATACATCTAAACAAGTAGTGACTAAATCCAACCAAACACATGTCACCCCAGTATCATACTCAACCCCACATAAACAGTTTCCTCAACATGTAGAAGGGAGATCATGCTACAGTTATGGAAAAAAAGGACATATTTCATCTAATTGTCCTTACTATCAGACTCCCAGAAAGAAAATTAAACGTTATGATACTAAACCAAGTTCTTCGAAAAGGAGTTCTACTACTCCACCAAAGAGAATTAATGAACCTAAAGTTCAAACTGTAAGCTAGTCATCCGTTTATCACAAACAAGCCTTACACAAAACCTGCTTATGGAAAGAAAAATCAAGTCCGTTGTCTGATAATGAGAACAATAAGAAGAATGATATGCCCTCACCCTCAAATGGATACTGGGTTGAGTTTATGATGTGTGATTCCTCTGGGTCACCCAAGCTAGTTAAGGCTTGGGTCCCTAACCTAAATTGATCATTTCCTTTGAATGTGCAGAGTGTCCGTTGCAGTGCTACCACAAATACCTGGATTGTTGATAGTGGGGCGTCTAGGCACATGACCGGGAACTTGTCTCTCCTCTTCAATGTTAAACAAATAAAAGGGGGACATGTATCATTTGCTGGGAATAAAGGAGGATACATCACCGGTTAGCGCAAACTGGGAAACCAGAAAGTCAAGTTTAAAAAGGTCAACTACGTACACAGATAAGGTCAACTACGTACACGGTATAAAATAACTTGCTTTCAGTATCCCAGATATGTGACAAAGGATTCAAAGTTGTTTTTGACAACAAGAAGTGCTACGTATTGAAGAAGGACTATGTTATCCCAGAGGACAAAATCTTAATGTCAGCTTCAAGATATAATGACTTATATGTCTTGGATCTCTCAAAAGCCTCCACAACCGATCATCAAGTTCAATGCTTCTTGTCAAAGGCAACAGAGAGGGACTCGATCTTCTGGCATAGGAGAATGGGACACATAAATCAATAGAAGATGAATCATCTGATCCAGAATGAGTTAGTGAATGGCATAAATGTCAAGAATTTTCAACTTCTAGATTTCTGTGTAGCGCGTGAGAAAGGTAAACAGACCAAGAAGTCTCACAAGGCAAAGAAAGTAAATACCATTGACTTGCCTCTCGAACTTCTACACATGGATCTGTTTGGTGCTGTTAGCACCAAGAGCATCGCTGGTGATTTGTATTGTTATGTAGTCACTGATGACTACTTAAGATTCTCTTGGGTAATGTTTCTAAAATCCAAATCAGAGATATTTGAATCGTTTAAACAGCTGGTGACTACATTGAAATCTCTCTACAAGCTGAAAGTGAGACAAATTCGCTCAGACAACGACACGGAGTTCAAGATATTTGAATCTTTCCGCAAAGAGAAAGGAATTGTACACCAATTCACATCTGCCTACACTCCACAAATGAACGGAGCCACTGAACGAAAGAACAGGAGCTTGATAAATATAGCAAGAACGATGCTAGCTGACTCGAAACTGCCCATCCAATTTCGGAACAAGGCAGTTGCCAATGCATGTTACACCCTCAATCGAGTCTTGGTGGTCAAACGTCATGGTAAAACATGTTATGAGTTGCTCCAGCGACGTAAACTTAATATGGAGTAACTCGAACCACTTGGCGCATCATGTACACTGCTGAAGAAAACTCAGTCAGGGAAGTTCAGTGAGAAGGCTGAAGAAGGGATTTTTCTAGGATACAATATACCAAATAAGAGAGTTTATAACAACTCAAGGGGTCAAGTAGAAGTGTGGTGCAACGTTGACGTTCAGAGATACACCACCCCCTGTTGGAAAGGGACCCTCATTCTTTTTCTACTATGATGGATTCTTTAAGTCCTTCAACATCCCACTCTCCCTTCCTGAGGATGAGTTATCGACCAAAATGATGTACGATGTCTTAAACACACCGTCACTAGACTCGACAACATTAGGTTCATAAGGTGAATCTTCTAGTCCTTTAGGGTGAGCACTTGTGGTAAGCGACTCCTCCTCTGACGATGAAGAAGTGGAGAATGATTAGGTGGATCAGGAGGAACAGGTTCCTGCTACTGAAAGTACACAAGCATCAGATGTTGATGCCTCTAAAACTTCGAAACCACACACTCCAACAGCTACAGATACTGAACCGAGAATTCAAAATCTGGATCAGGAAGTAGTTGTTCCCACCACTCCCATATCACGACTAAATGTATATCATCCTTTGGAGAACATCATTGGGGATGTACAATCGGGAGTACAGACATGGAATCAGCTATACTCAGCTGATTATGCCTCAGTCATGGAAAAAGGATATCTTCACGATAATGCTTATCGATGTTTTGTGTCTCAATTTGAGCCAAAATATGTAAGTGAAGCCTTAAACGATGAGGCATGGGTTAGTGCCATGCAAGAAGAACTCCTTCAATTCAAGAAGCTAGGAGTTTGGACACTGGTGGATAGACTAAAAGGTGCTAAGATAATTGACACTAAATGGGTCTTGAAATGCAAGAAAGATGACCAAGGGGTCATAATAAGAAACAAGGCTCGACTTGAAATCCAAGGTTTTAGACAAGTCGAAGGCATTGATTACAATGAAGTGTTTGCATCTGTGCTAGAATGGAAGCAATCCGTATCTTCCTAGCCTATGCATCTTACATGAAGATCAAAGTTTATCAACTAGATGTCAAGAGTGCATTCCTTCATGGTAAAATTTGTGAGATAGTATATGTCAATCAATCCAAAGGATTTGAGGATCCTTATCATCGAGCCAGGCTTTACAAGTTTGATAAGGCTCTCTATGGGCTCCATCAAGCCCCGAGAGCATGGTATAAGAAACTCTCAACTCATCTCGTGAAACACGGATTTTGCAGATGAGTTATTGAATGTACACTTTTCATCAAAAAAAGGATGGTGACTTACTGCTCGTACAAATTTATGTTGATGACATAATCTTCGGTTCGAGAAATGAAGAGTTATGTAAAGAGTTTGAATCTTTCATGAAAGAAGAATTTGAGATGAGCGCAATTGGGGAGATGAAGTTCTTCCTAGGATTACAGGTGGATCAGACACCAAATGGGATCTTCCTACATCAGACTAAATATGTAAGGGACATCCTCAGTCGGTTTGACATGGAAAACGCTTTAGCTGCTAGAACTCCACTTGCCACGAACCACGATGTGGCACCCGATAATAATGGTGATCTATGCTACAATGTATAGAGAAATGATCGGATCCCTGATGTATCTCACATCGTGTCTTCCTGATATCATGTATGCGACGAGTCTTTGTTCCAGATATCAGGCAAAACCAAAAGTCAACCATTCATAGGTGTTAAAAGGATTTTCCGTTATCTGAAAGGTACTCCAACACTCGGGTTGTGGTATCCTCATGACGATGACTTTGAGCTTACAGTGTATAGTGACTCAGATTATGGCGGCTGCAAAATGAATTACAAGTCAACATCAGCAGGATGTCAGTTCTTTGGTAGACTGTTAGTCACCTGGCAGTGTAAGAAGCAGACCTTCGTTGCTTTTTCAACCTATGAAGCTGAATACGTTGTTGCTGCAAGTTGTTGTTCACAAATCATCTGGATTCAACAGCAAATGCATGACTACGGTTTGAAATTTTCTAACACTCCTATCTATGTTGATAATTCTGCTGCAATAGCCATAACTAATAATCCGGTCCAACATCATAAAACTAAACACATCGGCATTAAATATCACTTTATACGTGACTGTTTTGAAAAACAATTAATCGATGTGGTTAAAATTAATACTGATTTTCAACGCGCCGACCTCTACATAAAAGAATTTGATAAACCGAGGTTTTTATATCTATTAGAGGTTAATGGCGTGAAAAAGAAAAGTGATGTGATTTCAGAGGAAGAAAATGCCTAGTCCGACATTCTTTATCTTAATTTTATTTTATTCTATATTATTTTATTTTCCTGTTTATTAAAATCCAATGACACAAAAATATTTTCGGTTTTAGAATTTTAGGGGGAGAATAGGGTAGATTAGTATTAAATTAGCTGTTTTAGTTAAATACTTAAAAAAACGAGGTAGAAGGATAGCTTAGCTAAAAGGAAAGTAATCAAATCTGTGATACTGATTCAACGTTTATGGAAAATGATAGTACATAGGGGACAGATTGTTTGGGACTTCAAAAGAGTTTAACCGATTAAGATGCAAAATTCTAAGTATAAGTCTGAAAATTCTAAGCAAAATAAAAGGAAAAATGATAGTAAAACTAGTATGCTAGCAAGGTAACATAGAGAAAGTAGACCTAGAGGCTGCTAGTTCATTATATGATGTGTCGGTAGATTCAACACAATAGATGAGTAGACCTCATTGGTGATTTAAAAAGCAAACTAAGTTTTTCAACTTGTTGTGGGTTCCCATCTTATCCCTGGTTAACACAATCAACGTAGTTCCAATAAGGGTGAAGAGCAAAATAAACGCCACAAATGTGCGCGGACGACCATAGAAGATGAGCAAACCACATGGAAAAATGCAAAATACAATCAAGCTAATAACTTATGTTGTTGGTGCGTTATGTTCAAAAAGGAAATAAATGCTCTAACCAGAAGATAGGTTGTGAGCATCTCTGCTGTGCGATGGCACTGACATGAGGATAAGCATAACCTAAATATTCTAGAATTCATTGTTTTTTGCGCCTCTCTGTTGTGCGATGGCACTGACCTGAGGCTTGGCATCTCTTTGAAAGCTCTTAGAATAGTTTCTTCTTGAAATATACCAGTAGACCGCTCAAAAATCTCCTAAGAGCATTGATTACCATATAAGCGTAGGATCCAAAAATGCTTGTTATAATAATTAAACCTTAAATCATCACCGATGTATGTCAAAAATCTGTGTATGGATTTAAAAGGACAAGGATACTAACAATCATCATGAGCTATAGTTCCTGAAAGTTAAAATCATTGTGTGCATCCAGTAGCCCTAGTATGGTTTCCTAAAATTGCTATTGACTCTCGGTCAAAACAAGAATCTAGCATCAAACTAGTGTATAAAGTGTCCCAATTGATTCTGATACACCTGTATGATTCCATAATGAATTGTACCTGATATAGAATTGAAGTTGTGCTGTCTAGGGAGTAAAATCGGTTAGAAGTACTCTAATAGGTTTAAATCCATTTCCAATCAAAAATATAAAATTATGTTTTGGGTTTTTGTGTTAAAATTTTAGTTGCTTTTATTTATTTATTCTTAGTCGTTTGGTAGGTAAAAGTCGGACTATCCATCTAAATTCAATCTGTGAATCACTCACTAAAAGGGGTCACGTCTAAGGGGACCAATTGGGTTTTTAAGTTAAAAGGATCACGTCTCAGGTTATCAAATAGGTGTTCAAATTAAAAAGGTCATGTTTGAGATGATCATCAGTCATAACGTCTTATCAATAGTTAAAATGTTAAGTATTTGAAAGTACATAAGGTCAAACTCATAAGTATGAGCCATTTGCACGATTGAACCATACGTATGGACCAGACGTACGATTGGACCATAAGCATGGGTCAATCCATGCGATTGGATCACCAGAATGAACCAAGCGCACGAATTAATGTGACCGACTGAGTCAGTCGCACGACTGAAACCCAATCGCATGACTGAACGTGACTGACTGAGCCAGTCGCACGACTGAGCCCCAGTCGCACGAATGAAGCGTGCAAATAGGCCCAGTCGCACGACTGGAGGTAATCCTAGTATAAATATAGGGGAGTCGGTCGCATACACTCACCAACCCTAAATCGCTCGATAGACGTACGAAAGCAAATACACTCTGCCAAAATTTCGTTTGAGCATTCTTCTCTTTTTCTTGTTGATTCAAATGATTACTACTTGCATCTACAGGTAATGTGCAAAGATACCGACATAAATGTTCCATTAAATCTACCAAAATGTTCGAAATTGTTCAAAACAAGAACCGAGACTAAGTTGTCAAAATAAACCACTAAATTGGACGAAATTGTTAACTTAAACAGTATTAGGTTTTATTTTGAGTGTTTGCGAGCCTAATGAGCCAAACTACAACGTGTAACATCAAGTTTAGCCCAAGATTTGAATTTCAAGTGAAAAATAGAGAGTTATGCGAATGGACACGCTGATGAACTTCAATCGCACGACTGAGCTGGGAGAATGACTCAATCGCATGACTAAGCTGAGCGAATGGCTCAATTGCACGAATGAACCATGCATATGAGTTCAGTCGCACGATTGGTTCAACCATATGGTATAGCATACGACTAAGCTCAGTCTCAGGCTCAATCGTACGAATGAGCTCAATCGCACGACTAAGACTCAATCGCATTGTCCATTCGCATGACTGAACAAATGTTTCAAGTTCATTGAAATTCAATTGTCATTCACTTACCAAAATTCTAACTTTTATGTGTCTTGTGTTACAGCAACATGGCTAGTAGGTGGACAATGAGCACAAAGCACAACATATGTTCTCATCTTGACGTCACGTCCCGGAATGCTTCTGAGTTCGCGAGTATTATTACTTTTCTATGGAGATCAAGGATCTTCAAGGCTATATCGACACCGTGCATGCCATACAGATCGATTCAGCAGGCTTTCTTGGTAAGCGTTGTTGTAGACAGGTCCTCTGAGCCTCACTGTATTCGGAGTTCCATTTTTGGACAAGATATTGAGGTCAGCGAGGATGATATTAGGAGAGGTTTGGAGTTTGGAGAGGACGGAGACTGTCCGACCAGGCTACATCCCCTGACTGTGCCGGGATGTTTTCTGAGGATCAAGTACGTTGGGGACATAAATGCTGGTGTGCTCAACAAGAGCAATATGTGCCCCCAGTTCAAGTACTTGGCGCATGTGATCCTCAAGTGCATTGCATTGAGGAAATGGGGTTTTGATGAGTAGTCAGGTCAAATCCAGAATGCATATGTTGCTCTGGTACTGAACCATCCGTTCAGTTTCTCACGGATGATCTTCACTTACATGGTCGAGAATATAGAGGCCAAGGGCAAGGAAGGCTTCTGCATGTACCCTCGTTTCCTTCAGACGATCATAGACCAGAAGCTTCCTTTGCTACCAAAGGAGAGTGATGATGTTGTGACCCTATAGGTTATGGATGATACTACACTGGGTAGGATGAAGGTGTACCGGGGCAAGCAGATGAAGCCCCCAATGAGACGATTGTTTGGGCATCTGGCCCGAGAAGACTATGTGGCGCCCGCTCGCAAGAAGTGGCGTCACGATGACAGTGACTCAGATTCTGAGCCTATTGCTCTACCAGATGACGACGACGATGATGATGACAGTGGTGATAGTGGAGATACAGGCCCCACTCCATCTAGGGCCACTGCCACTGATCTACCATCTTCACCATCCATCCATAGTGGAACCGAAACTGTTGGATTCCACCAAGACTTCCTACCTGATGAGGAGGAAGAGTCAGATGAGGAGCCTCTAGTGAGGACAGTGGGCCGCAAGGTTGTTGCCACTGAGAGGGGGATCGCGGAGGTTGGTGGACGCCAGGGCGTGTCCCGGGATGCTGCTACTGATGTCACTAATCCTTCATACATCCCGGACCAGCCCATGAGCCTAGGGGGAGCATCCTCTTCCAAGGGATCAAGGAAGAAGAGAATGGCTTAGCGCCATGACATGAAGGGCAAGAGGAGGAGGATTTCACTGATCACCACCACTACCACAACCACCACTACCTCTATCACAACTACCACCTCCACTACCAAACCTCCTACTACCACTACCATACCTCCTACCACCAATACCACAGCCACCCCTTCACCATCCACTCCTATACCACCTCCCATATTCACCACATCCACCACCACCACCACCACCACCCAACGAGCCGGGACATCTGCTCACATCCCACTGAGCCATGGATCCACTTTACCCTCCATCGGGGCAGAGGAACAACTAGCCAACCTAAACAGAATGGTGCTAAAGCTACTAGCTGTCGATGAGCAAAGAACTACACAGCTAAACCAACTTATGGAGCTCATTGCTGCTCAAGCTCAGCAGATTACACAGCTTTAGGAGCAGAATGCTCATTCAGATAAGAGGTTTGAGGATTTGGAGGAAAAGAACAAGAAGATCATGCTCAGGCTAAAAGGATCCAAAGATGAGCCTTTAAAGATCAGGGAAGGTGATGATGATGATGATGATGATGATGATGAGGATTCTGGTGAAGAAGATGAGGGTGATGATGAAGGACTGAGTGGAAAGAAGAGAGGAGATGATGATGAAGAAGGTGATGCTATTGCATCAGCCTCTGCTCAGGGTCAAGAAAGACGTACTAAGAGAGCACAAGATCAAGGAGCGTCGTCTTCAGCTCCTGCAGTTGAAGAATTGACCGATCAAGATAAAAGTAAAGATTAGATGTTTTGTATTTAGAAAACTTTTGTACTTGATTCAAATATTACATTTATGTAATTAATGTTTATCTATGTTTATCTCATGTTTAAATGTCTTGATTAATTACTAATGATTGATGTGTTAAATGTTTAAATCAAGAAGATCAAACATCACAGCAAGATGAATATGATGTTGTTCCCCAGCAGCAAATCAAGTCTCAATTCACCATGATTCTTGATTTGCAAGGGATTGTCAGATGGTCGGTGAGCTACACTCCCGAAGAAGGAGAAATCATTCACGATCTGACCGACGAGCAACTCGCTAAGATGTTCAGACTGAATCTAGACAAGCTTGTCAAAGACGCTCCAAATGTCGAGGTTATTAGTGATGATGAGTTGAACGATGCTGATGAAATAAAGATTGAGGATGTCACGTCTGAGCACTATCCAGAGTACACTGACCGAGAGGGCAATGTGATCCCCAACTTGGGTGAGACGCTCGGCAGTCTGCAATGCAGATGTTTATATAAGGAAAGTTGAATGGGCGGATAATTTTGCTGAAATACGAGCTCAATGCATAGCTCCAAAGCAAAATGCCTACACCAAGCTCTACAAAGTCAAGAAACATCAGAATGTGTCAGGCAAGATTATAGCGTGGGAGTATTTTGAGGATCTAAATGTTTATGCTGTGAAAAGGGAGAAGTGAATAGAGTACTTCAGGTATCCTCATGATCTGAAGACTCTCCCAGTTTTTGAGCTCAACCAACTGGCATGCTTGAATCTGTTGTATGCTGATCCTAGAAAGATGTCAGGTTGGTTTGAGGCTGCTCTACAGAAGGAATACCACACCAGATGGGTAAACTTCAGACCTCAACAACCGAAGAGGTACAACCGTAGGTCTGAAGTGGATCCCATATCTAGAAAGCCTAAAGTAGTG
>BJCM01212906.1:0-11231 GCA_018326385.1 Flaveria bidentis
CCCGCGTGTGATTCTGCGCACCCACCGTAACTTACGGCTGATGGGCCGTAAGTTACGGCTAGCAATAGTTTAACTTACGGCTTAAAGCTTCTCCTTTACGGTGCCCTTTTTTCTGGTTCCTTCCCACCGTAAGTTACGGTGGTATGGCCGTAACTTACGGCCAACCTTAGTGCAACTTATCTTACGGTTCAAAGCTTCTGCTTTACGGCTTTCTTTCTCTGTTTTCCCCATCCACCGTAAGTTACGGCTGCCTGGCCGTAACTTACGGCCAGTGCTTATCCAATTTCTTGTTTTCTTTATTTGGCTTCTCGTATATGCATTCCCCCGTCCTCTAACACCCTTGTTTTAATCTCTTTACCTACAACCAAGCATAACTCGTAGTCATAGCTATTCAAACAATTATAATCACTAAAAGTATATAAATACTCGAGATTAAAACGCTATAACACATAAAAATCACATCCCATCAAGAGGCACATCTGAAAAACCTGGAACTCAAGACCAGCCCTCTTAGTAAAAGACTCCAAAGAAGAGGAAAGGATGACCATAAAGTGTGTTTCAAAGAAGAAGTTAAAGTCATCCACCTCCAAAACACAGGATGAGTCAAAGTGTCGCACCCTCAAACGTGTGGAGTTTTATCACGAGGCGTGTGAACAAACCGGTATAACAACCACTAGTTAATCAGAACGACACTATATGCCTTATTTAAAATGAAATCAACCAAATTTCAAGTTTTAAAACCATGCGGAAGCATTTTGTAAATAAGACAAACCCAAAGTATTCAAATTCAAAATTTGGCAAAACACGCGCCAACCTATTATAAATCTCATAAATAAAATCCAAGTGTTATGACTTGACATAAAGTCTTAGAATGCATGTTGGACCCGTAATGTGCTCCTAATGGCAACCTGAGTTAACGACCTGAGAATAGCATACTAAAAATATCAACACAATGGTTGGTGAGTTCAAGAGTTTGCGTTTAACATAAAACAATATCATTTGCATAATATAAGAAGTGCATTGCAATAGATAGCTAGTCTATATTCACAAGTAATAACCATAGTGATTCGCGATTGAAGCTGACTTTGTTTCGTTTGTTGCCTCTTATAACGACTTACCAGGTCATGACGATGTTTGTGTTTAGGACAATATTGCACCCGTTTGACCTCGAGTCGCATAGTGGGGATTGTCAAACCCATTAGTACTACCCAAGATTTCCCGCTAGTTATCATTATTAACGATCTAAAAGTGTGAGGACCTTCATGTTAAACTATACATAACTTATAATAATAAAGCATTTGTAAACAAGTATGTTATCTCTCCCAAAAGAGAGTGTATAAAAAGTGTGGGGCATGAACTCACCTGGTGTGCAACAAATAATAACAAAGAAACTGACGATGGATGGAAAGACAACCCTTCAAAGGTTACCTAGAACACACAAGTACATAAGTGCGTGTACACGAAAAGTTTAGCAACCCAAGATGCTCAATAAACACATTGACCCAATGTAACATCCATAATTTTCAAGTTATAAACCCGAACTAAAATCGAACTTTCTTACGATATGAATTTCTTTATTTAAATTATTTTATTTATATTAATGAGTTATATAGATTAGACGTGTAGTTTAAATAATATCATGAATTGATTTATTCTATTTATCATAACTCGTTGACTTATAAATAATTCTTTTTCATAAAATTATAAAGTTTATTAATCATATTACAACAAATAACTAAATGGAAAAGACTTATTAAAACTTATAAAGTTATAAAATGAATTTTAATAAACATATAAAGTTTAGTTAGTAATTATGAATTTTAAATACTGAAAATAAATAATCAAATTATAAAGTTTATAAGTTTTATAAAAGTTATAAAGATTAACAAATAAATAATTTGATTGATTATTCAAATTAGTTTTATAAAGTCTTTAAAGATTTTATAAAAAAAGTTGTTAAAATTAGAGTCTTCATAAATTTAAATTTTAAATTCTAATTATTCTTTTGTTTATTTAAATTATTTAATTTTATATTTATTTCAAATTTCAATCATAAACCCCTTTTAAAAGACTTATAAATCACCATTAACACCATTCATAACCTCCTCCAAACCTCAAGTATAAAAGCAAGGCTTAGACCTCACTTTTCATTTGCTCATTCTCTAAAAATCTCACTCTCATATCTTTCTTTCATCTATTGGTTATGATTAATTTGAAGAATTTTATTTTACAAGAAATTTTAAGAGTTCTTAATACTAATGTAATCTTTTATTGCTTTTATATTATACATTTCAATCATCCTAACATCTAATTGTTCTCATGACTTTATTCTCTTACTATTGTTTTTTCTTTTACCAAATCTCTTTTTATTTTAATAATTATCATTTGATCATTAACATTTTAATAATCACTAACCTTATAACAATTACTAACATTCCTAAATTAAGCTAACAACACACTAACATAAACAAAGAATCCCGTTTGCATATGGACGGCTATGCCACCGCATTCGGTTATTTCACAAGATTATTGTTCTAAATGATGGCTATGCCAAGTATTAGAATATTTTTATAACTCAAATGAAGAATAATATACCATATATTGACATAATAAAATGTTCTAACCCGTTTCATGCTTTAATAATTTTAAAAGTGCACATAAGTGCCTTACTACAATTCTGGCAGAATATAATCTTACTGCAACTGATCATAACTTGATCATAACAAACTAAATTTGGGTAAACTCAGACTCCAATGTTAAGCTCATTGAATTAACTTTTCGACGACAGTTTATAGGTCTTCAAACTCAATCGGACGACTCAACAATAGCCTTCACAAGATAAGTGCGCATTTCATCACCTTATGTCTTGTGCTGCTTGTTTGACCTATTTAAAGATCTTTTCATAAAATATTTTCTGAATGAATGTTGTCCGGGAGACTTTGAACTAGTCAAGTGTAAATTTTTATAATTTTATGAAACCGTTTTCTATTTTTAAAACCTGTTCAAACACATACCAAACATTCTGTCCAGAATCTAAAATTGATACAATAATCCTTTCTCAATCTACCTTTCTCTTTTTAGCATTCTCTAAATGTCCTAACTTCTTGTAATGAATTCCAAGCTCAAATTATTGTTTTTTTATTATTTAGGACATCACATTTGACTCTTGACATCCAAGTTTTCTTATGTACTCTACAACCATCACTATACTTGTGAGTTTTCTATGTGAGTTCTCCATGCCCCCTTTTTACTTTATTTCACACCTTTTGGGGTAAAACATGTTAACGTTATAAACTTACACTTGTAAACATCTTGATACTTGTAAATGCACATGCAATTCATCTTTACCTTTTGTCATGTTTTTGTGTTATTGTAAGTCTTATATGAGATACATATTTTGTTTACAATCATTAACTATTGCTAGCCTAGCGACGTCTTAGATCTTTAGGCCTGACAAGCCTATTTAGTGCTAAAGTCAATGTATTTCCAACTCCTGATGACGTATGCTTGTTCATCATGGAAACCAGATACACTTAGCCAATCTTATATACTTGTAATCAAGTCGAGGTTTGGTTGTAACTGTATGTGTTCTAAAAGCTTGCTAACTCGTAACCATAGAATGAATTGCTACTTGTAACCCTTATATATATATATACATATATGCGTGTGTTTAAACCATAAGAACTCACCAACTTTATAGTTGACCCATTATTTTTAACATGTTTCTGGTTTAATGCTTGAAGATCTTCTTGTGCTCATATAGGACTTGGACATAGATTAATTAAAAGACTTATGTTATTGGTTGTATCTTGATTGTTTGTAATTATTTATTTGTCTTATAATGTTTAATGAATAATGATATTAATATTATTTCAACTTAATTAGTTTCATGTTCTATGAGCAATCGTCTCCCATTCGTCCGCCCCGATGATTCCGCCATCGGTCGGAGTGTGACAGATTGGTATCAGAGCCATGGTTATAGGGATTTAGGTTATTTGAAATGAAATTACCTAGACTATAACTAAGTACCCTTACACATGAGTCCTCTCATGTATTTTATATTCTTAGATAGAATTTTATGTGCCTTATATGCTTATATTTGATTATGTGATTATATGCCTTATGTGCTTATTCTTATACTTAAAATCTTATCATTGCTCACATAAATTTTAAATTATATTCTAAGGCCTTATGTGCTTATTCTTAGAATATTTTTATAACTCAAATGAATAATAATAAACCATATATTGACATAATACAATGTTCTCACCCGTTTCATGCTTTAACGATTTTAAAAGTGCACATAAGTGCCTTACTACAATTCCGGCAGAATATAATCTTACTTCAACCGACCATAACTTGATCATTAATAACTAAATTTGAGTAAACTCAGACTCCAATGTTAAGTTCATTGAATTAACTTTTCAACAAAAGTTTATACGTCTTTAAACTCAATCGCACGACTCCACAATAGTCTTCACAAGATAAGTGCGCATTTCAAAACCTTATGTCTTGTGTTGCTTGTTTGACCTATTTCCGCATATTTTTATAAAAATGTTTCTGAATGAAAGTTGTCCGGGAGACTTTGAACTAGTCAAATGTAAATTTTTATAATTTCATGAAATCGTTTGAGATTTTGAAAACATATTCAAACATGTATGAAACATTCTGTCCAGAATCTAAAATTGGTACAATAATCGTTTATCAATCTACCTTTCGCTTATAGGCATTCCTAAACGTCCTAACTTCTTGTAATGAATTCCAACCTCAAGTTATTGTTTTTTTATCATTTAGGACATCACCTTTGACTCTTGACATCCAAGCTTTCTTATGTACTCTATAACCATCAGTATACTTGTGAGTTTTCCATGTGAGTTCTCCATGCCCCCTTTTTACTTTATTTTACATCTTTTGGGGTGAAACAATTTAACTTTATAAACTTACACTTGTAAACATCTTGATACTTGTAAATGCACATGCAATTCATCTTTACTCTTTGTCATGGTTATTTGTGTATTAGTAAGTCTTATATGAGATACATATTTTGTTTACAATCATTAACTATTGCTAGCCTAGCGACGTCTTATATCTTTGGGCCTGACAAGCCTATTTGGTGCTAAAGCCGATTTATTTCCGGCTCCTGATGACATATTCTTGTTTATCATGGGAACCAAGTACACTTAGACAATCATATATACTTGTAATCAAGTCGAGGTTTGGTTGTAACTGTATGGGTTCTATAAGCTTGCTAACTCGTAACCATTGACATGAATTTCCACTTCTAAATATATATATATATATATATATATATATATATATATATATATATATATATATATATATATATATACATGTGTTTAAACTCTTGGGAACTCACCAACTTTATAGTTGACCTTTTATTTTTAATATGTTTTAGGTTTACTACTTGAAGATCTTCTTGTGCTCATATAGGACTTGGACCTAGAATAATTGAAAATCTTATGTTATTGGTTGTATCTTGATTGTTTTGTAATTATTTAGTTGCCTTGTAAAGTTCAATGATTAATGATATTTAATATTATTTCAATTTAATTAGTCCCATGTGCTATGAACAATCGTCTCCCATTCGTCCGCTCCGATGATTCCGCCGTCGGTCTGGGTGTGACACCCAAGGTTTTGGAAAATAAGATACACTTAACCTAGTTGACCCGTTTGACCCATTGGTGACATATTAATTGAAATATTGTTTAATCAAACATATCAACTTATCATACATGATTATCATGCAAGTTATTCACGTGTATCACATCATCAACCCAAGTTCTACCAAGGTCATCATACTACACTAGATTATCATACAACTTATATGAATCTGAAACAATCAATGTGCTCAACACAATTATAAATACACCACCACTAATAAATCATACATGGAGTGTAATTATGCACTACATGCCATGTGAAGCCGCTCACGACTTCACATCCTAAACACTGCCAATCCTACTAAGTAAGGGCCTTAGATTTTCATGCGTGTATGACAATCATAATCACATTCATCAACAAGGTTCCTTCGAACCAACATACACTATAATGATCAATTCCAATCCCAAACATGATTCCCTAATCACTAACCACAATTATTATCATGTATAATAACCAAAACCTAAATTCCTTACATGATCAATCAAGCATTCAAACAACTCAATTAACACATTCCACCATATTAAACATCATCCATAAACATTCTAACATGATCCTAACATCATAAACATGCCTAAATCATCATATCCAATGTTCTTTAAAAATAAAATTTCTCTTTTAGGAAAGTAACACCCAAAAACAATCTAACATCAGATTCAATCATAATTTCATCAACTTTATACCTAATCCTGTTCATAGCATTCATTCTAACATGATAATTCTTACTAGATCATCAAAATTCCCAATCATCATGCATAAAAGTTTCTACTTTTAGTAAGTTATAATCTACACACCAATTTCATGAACTTTCTTGCACAATTCAATTAGACTAACATCCAAGCAATGTATCTAACATCATACAATCATCAAATCATGAATTCTAAAAACAAAAAATTTCCTCTTACGACAATGTATGAACTACATTCAATTAATGGATTTCTTGCATAATCAACATGATCCAACATTCATACAACCTAACTAACATAATATTAACATCTAACCATTATCAATTTCATACTTTCATCATCAATTTTGAATTTGAGTTTATCAAGAACAAAAACCATAAAAAAGTAATCAAAACTAACCTTTAGGTGTGTACAAATCAAGAATTATGCTTGCAAAACACCTTGGAATGCTTGGAACTAATGAAAATCAATTGTTTATGTGTTTTTCTTGATTGAATTCACAAATAATGGGGTTCTTGGGGATGGTTTACGGCTGCAAGGGGTTAGGGGGCTAGAGTTGGGTTTTTGTTAAACTTAACTTATTTAGATTTTAACCTTAAACCCTCCTTTAATTATGTTTACTAAAATTTTACCTTTGTAGAATTTTTTAATAATTTCAAATTCAAGTTACAAGTATTATTAGTCAATAATAATAACCAAAAACATTTGCCAACTAGTAATCAACTCAAAAAATATATATTACATGTAGTCACGTCATCACGTAAAATTCACAAAATAAATATTTACAATTTTATAAATTCATGAATCACATAATCGCAACTAATAATCAACATCATTAATTAGATAATTATTTTTTATCATAGATTATTATTATTAAGTCACCAACGTTCAACGACAACTAGTGTGTGCTCACGACACGTGTATGCAAAACTTAACGAAACTAACGGAGTTTGATTATGAAAAATTACTGAATGTCACATAGAGTATCCTGAGGAAGTGCCTGAAAAGGCTACTCAATCAATTCCAACTCAAGCACAACCTCTTGCATCTAGAAGACCCATCTTGCAAGGGTAGCTATACACATACTTAGCTAGAAACCTACGAGAATCCAACCATGCTAGAATGTAAGGCCCCGTTCCCGGGACGCTTACAGCTGGCCAATCATCGCTCATAAAACATATAATTACATTAATTTGAACTAAACGTTGCAGTGGAAACATTAAAAACAACATTTTCTTTAAAAATGCTTTTGCAAAATAATACAACATTCGTTACACAATTTCATTTGTTCGTATTACAATGCAAACACATTAAACAAAAGAATGTCATCTAAAAGAGCCAAGTAGCTACCCCGTGCCATACTCAGCAATGCTCACCTGTCAACTAGAAAATGCATAAAAAGTCATGTTGCTGAGTGAGTTCTAGTTTTATAATAAAACATAATTTACTTTCTTTCAAATCATACTATACTGTTGTACATGATCACACATCGTACTACAAATAGATAATATCGTTATCTTCCTTTGTTGTTCATCACATACTTTCTTTAACTATTTCCTTCTTTATCACATTCTTATTCACTATCTGGATCAGTGTCATCAGCTATGCCCCAAACAAATGGGATACTAGGCCGAAGTTCATAATTGACTTCCACACCGCACATAGCCTGGAACCAGAGCCGGGGTAAGCGACAAAGATCCCAATTATATACTACACCCCCAACATTATGCATAACTCGGCTACTAGGCCGAAGATCATAAATGACTTCCACACCGCACATAGCCTGGCACCAGCACCAAGGTGAGTAATCACTATAAACCAACTGTATACTACACCCCTAACATTATGCATAACTCGGGTACTGGGCCGAAGATCATAAATGACTTCCACGCCGCACATAGCCTGGCACCAGCATCGGGGTAAGCGACAAAGATCCCAACTATATACTACACCCCCGAAATTATGCATAACTCGGGTACTGGGCCGAAGATCATAAATGACTTCCACACCGCACATAGCCTGGCACTAGCACCGAGGTGAGTAATCACTATAAACCAACTGTATACTAAACCCCAACATTATGCATAACTCGGGTACTGGGCCAAATATTATAAATTACTTCCAAACCGCACATAGCCTGGCACCAGCACCGAGGTGAGTAATCACTATAAACCATGTACGAAACCCTTGGTCAGTCACAAAGACTGGAACCCTTGCGTGTATCCTTAAGAGTTAGCTTTACCATACGCAGTTGAGCTTACGATATTTTAGAGTCGTGCATCTTTGTACATATTGCTTACAAGCCTCTCTCTCTCTATACTTTATTTTTCATTAATGCATGCATTCATTCATTACGTTTCTCTTTTCATTACTTCCACTTTACGTTACATAATACTTTATCATTTCATTTATTAATGTTCAAAGCAAAGCCACGTTATCTATGACCTACAAGACATCACCATACAGGGCATCATCATACATACATAACATACCTCATACAAATCATCATGCATAAGCATCAATCATACATCACATACATCATATCATCATACTATGCCCATCACATCATCTATGACCTCAAAAGTCAACTTACATGAACTCCCGAGAACCTCCCAAGTGAAAGCCTACATTTCACTTTTTCCCCAAAAAAGTCAGAAAGTATTCTAAGTGTTCATCCGCATTTCTTTTTGTTCATCCGCATTTGTTCATCCATGTTAACTTTTTTCATTCGCATTTGTTCATCCGCATTAACTTTGTTCATCCGCATTAACATTATTCATCCGCATTTGTTCATTCACATGAACTTACTCATCCGCATGTGTTCATCCGCATTTGTTCATTCGCATGAACTTACTCATCTGCATTAACTTTGATCATTCGCATTTGTTCATTCGCATGAACTTACTCATCCACATTTGTTTATCCTCATTTGTTCATTCGCATGAACTTACTCATCCGCATTTGGTCATCTGCATTTGTACATTCGCATGAACTTACTCATCCGTATTTGTTCATCCGCATTTGTTCATCCGCATTTGTTCATTCGCATGAACTTACTTATCCGCATTTGTTCATCCGCATTTGTTCATTCGCATGAACTTACTCATCCGTATTTGTTCATTCGAATTTGTAACACTTAGGCAAATTCTAAAACTTAGGCGCATGAGCCATATTTGGGCACATGAGCAGCCTCATTCGCACCTAAACAGTAGATTCAGTCCCCAAACATCATCTATCATGATCTAAGCTTAAACCTTACATTCTAAGCTATAGAAACACAACCATAACATCATCAAACATGAACATTGTCCAAAATCAAACTATACCCGCAACATACACACATTCATACATACGGGTATGAAACCCTAGTTTTATAAAAACATACGTTCATGCATTTCCAGCCCCAAAACACTTAAAACAAGTAAAAGAGGGGTTCTAGAACTCACCTTAGCAGCCTCTTCGGGTAAGACTTCCTTCAAAGCCCGATTGCTACAAGTTCTCACCTAGAAACCCACTAAAAACACACAACCGAACACACACACAACATACATAAGCACACAACCGAGGATGTTACCAGTTAAGAACATCTTAAACACACAAATTCTTACCTTGAATTCGATCTTCTACTCCTGTTCTTCTTCAAGATCCGAATTCTGTATTTTCTCTCTCTAGAAATCCGATTGTTATGTGTGTAGAAAGAGTGATGGGAGGCCATCACCTTTTACACCCACTTTTTCAAGAATTTTGTCCTTTTGGACACTTTTTACCTTTATTCTTGGGTAAAATATATTTTCTTTCTTTTTTTCACTTTATTCTTCTTTCTTTGTCTTTTATAAATGACCGAGTGTTACAAGTCCACCCCCTTATTTAGGTTTTGTCCTCGAAACCTGTACCTGAATGAGTGAAACCACTTTGTTCCTCAATTGTTTCTACTTTCTATCTAATATTGCCACAGGCTGCTCCATGTTATTTATTATGTCATCTATCTCCACATCCTCTAGCGGAACATGAGCATTTGCGTCTGCTAAACATCTATGCAAATGTGATACATGGAAAGTAGAATGAATTCCACTTAGCTCATTTGGTGGTTCTAGCCTATATGTCACTTTCCTCACATGGGTTGTTACCTTGAATGGCCCAATGAATCTACGACTTAACTTTCCTTTCTTCTTGGTTCAAATGATTCCTTTCCAAGGTGAAACCTTTAACATTACCTTATCACTGACATTAAACTCAACCGGCTTTCCTTGTTTATCAGCATAAGACTTATACATATCCTTGGCAGCTTTCATGTACGCTTTGATTATTTCTAGTTTCTTGTTTGTAACCTCTATAACCTTAATACTCCCTAATTCCTTTTGCCCAATATCACCCTAATACTAATACTATGATACATGCCCGAAGCATGTTCTCTAACATCCGAATGGCCCTTTTAGACTGGCCATTAGTTTGTGGGTGGTATGTTGCACTAATATGCAGTCTAGTTCGCATAGCATCATTGAACTTATTCCGAAATTTGGATGTAATGTGACATCCGTCACTATTAGGTCCGTCAATTGACTCGAAGCTCATTAACTCTTCTCGCGCATTTATTATTCTCGTGTAATTAATTCGTTTTTGAATTCAATCTCGTCGTCTTTGTGTTATGTGGCAACCCTAATATTATATAATCGTTAATTTTACAAATATTGTAAAATGATAATTGCTAAGAATTAATATTATTAGTGTAATTAATACTATTATTATGATTACCATTATATTATTATAATTATAATTATAATTATAATTATAATTAAAAATCAAGGGTTTAAATTGTAATTTAATCAAACTTGAGGAATTATATAATTGGAAGTTTAGGGTCCTAAG
>BJCM01212915.1:0-21409 GCA_018326385.1 Flaveria bidentis
AACTCATAACATGTTTTACCATGATGTTTGACCACCAAGACTCGATTGAGGGTGTAACATGCATTGGCAACTACCTCATTCCAAAATTGGATAGGCAGTATCAAGTCGGCTAGCATCGTTCTCGTTGTCTCTATCAAGCTCCTGTTCTTTCATTCAACAACTCCGTTCATTTGTGGGGTGTAGGAAGATGTGAACTAGTGTACAATTCCTTTCTCTTTGCAGAACACCTCCATCCACTGGTTCTTGAACTCCGTGCCATTGCCTGAGCAAATCTGTCTCACTTTCAACTTGTAGAGAGATTCCAATGTAGTCATCAGCTGTTTGAAAGATTCAAATGTCTCTGATTTGGATTTCAAAAACATCACCCAAGAGAATCTTAAGTAATCATCAGTAACTACGTAACAGTATAAATCACCGGCGATGCTTTTGGTGCTAACAGGACCAAACAGATCCATGTGTAGAAGTTCGAGAGGTAGGTCAATTGAATTTACTTTCTTTGCCTTGTGAGTCTTCATGGTCTTTTTACCTTTCTTGCACGCTACACAAAAATCTGGAAGTTGAAAGTTCTTGACATTCACTCCATTCACTAAATCATTTTGGATCAGATGATTCATCTTCTGTGGATTTATGTTTCCCATTTCCTATGCCAGGAGATCGAGTCTTTCTCTGTTGCCTTTGACAAGAAGCATTGAACTTGATGATTGGTTGTGGAGGCTTTTGATAGATCCAAGACATAAAAGTCATTATATCTTGAAGCTGACATTAAGATTTGGTCATCCGGGATAATGTAATTCTTCTTCAATACATAGCACTTCTTGTTGTTAAAAACAACTTTGAATCCTTTGTCACATATCTGGGATACTGAAAGCAAGTTAATATGTGGTTGTTGAACATAGTTAACCTTATCAAACTTTACTTTCTGGTCCCCACTTCACCTTGACCAGTGATGTATCCTCCTTTATTTCCAGCAAATGATACATGTCCCTCTTTAATTTGTTTGACATTTGAAAGGAGGGACAGGTTCCTGGTCATGTGCCTAGACGCCCCACTATCAACAATCCAGGTATTTGTGATAGCACTATAACGGACACCCTGCAAATTCAAAGGAAATTATCAGTTTAGATTTGGGACCCAAGCCTTAACTGGCTTGGGTGGCCCAAAGGAATCACACATCATGAACTCAACCCACTATCCATTTGAGGGTGAGGGCATATCATTCTTCTTCTTGTTCTCATTATCAAACAATGGAGTTGACTTTTCTTTCCATAATCCAGTTTTGTGTAAGGCCTGTTTGTGATAAATAGATGATTGGCTTACAGTTTGAACTTTAGGTTCATTAATTCTTTTTGGTGGAGTAATAGACCTTCTTTTTGAAGAACTTGGTTTATTATCGTAAAGTTCAATTTTTTGTCTGGGGGTTTGTTAATAAGGACATGTAGACGAGATGTGTTCTCTCTTTTCACAACTGTAGCATGATTCTTCCATCTACATGTTGAGGAAACTATTTATGTGAGGTTGAGTATGATACTGGGGTGACATGTGTCTGGTTAGATTTAGTCACTTCTCGTTTAAATGTATCACCTTTATTAACAAAATTATTTGTTTTGACGTTTTGAACATCTTTAACGTGCCCTTTGGTTGGACTTTGATGACTCGAATGATTGTGGTTAACTAGTTTAGTCGGTTTGGGTTCTGAAATAGACTTTGGTGAACCTGACCTTACATTAACCCTTTTAAATTCGTCATTTATGTTTTCAATAGGCATTTTGCCTTTTGTTTTGACGTCTTGACACTTTTTCTTCCATAGACGGGGTTACCCCATGAGTGTGCAGCTCACTCATCAGATGGTAATATCTGTCGATTATATCGTCCAAGCTTTCTTTCCCTATTGAAGAGAAGTTATAAAACTCATTTCTGACAGCCTTTGCCTTCAATGCCTTTAACGTTGCATTCCCATCGTATCTTTTCTCCAAAGCCTCCCATAACTGTTTCGCAAGTTTGTTCTCCGAGAACTCATGAAAGATATTTTTTGGTATCAACTGAGTAAACAGGGCATACACCTTCTTTTCAGCATTGTACTTAGCTTTTTGACTGTCAATCATACCTCCCAAGGTTAACTTAACACCATTAGCACCGACTAGCATACTATAGCCTGTCTCAATTGATTCCCAAATATTGGGATCAACTCCATTTAAATAGATCTCAAATCGTTGTTTCCATTGTGGGTAATCTTAGTTCAGGTGGTTTATTGTGATTCCCAAATTCATTTTCCAGAACCACAAGGTTCTGGATGCGAGAGTCCCTTCTGGCAGTAAAAGCAGAGAACTGATCATCCATATCTTTAACTTTGAACTTTAGAACACGACTGGTTCACTCGTGCGAATGGACAAATACGGATGAGTCAATTGTGCAATTGGACAAATGCGGATGAGTCAATCGTGCGATTGGACAAATGCGGATGACAATGTTGATGACTCAGTCGTGCGGATGAGGTATGCAACTGAAGTGAGCAAATGAATTCAATCGTGCGATTGGATTCAGTCGTATGTATGGAGAGTGCGATTGGAGATAGGCGAATAGGGTTGTTCAGTCGTACGAATGAGTGAGCGGCTGAGTTCAATCGTGCGAATGGGAGTGCGATTGAGTTCAGTCGTGCGATTGAGCCAATCGTGCGACTGAAGGCTGTTGTTTTTACAAAATCAAAGGTTTTTGACACTTTGACACAAAAACATGATTTTTCAAGAACCCTAATCTGTCGTATGCCGAAAAACGTAAACTTTGAGACCTAGAGACGTTAAAAACACTGTTTTACTCAAAAAGATGGTTCCTTTGAATGAAAAACGTGATTTTTACACCGAAACTAATCAAATCACATGTAAAATTAAGAGCCAAAGCTCTGATACAACTTGTTAGGACTGTGTACGTACGAAGTACTAACTGATAATGCATGAAACCAGATCAAATAGTGTGGAATCCTATTTGATTGGCTATCCAATCAATGAGAATGCAATCCTGATCAATTTAACGATTAAAGAAACTTTAAGAATGAGTAGAACAAGATCAGATGCGAACTATGAACTTGGAACAGGCTTTCTGGACGCTCTAGACGGCTAGGTTACGAGTATGTGTCAAAATTCTTCAAGTGTTATGTTTTTCCACGAATTAGGTGGTATTTATAGGTTATGGGTTTCCAATCGTATGACAGAACCATTAGCATGGTTCATTCGTGCGATTGAATCATGCGATTGATCCATACGCACGACTGAAGGTTCAGTCGTGCGACTGAGTCAATCTTATGTCTCAATCATGCGACTGATCTAGTCTCCTGGTTCAGTCATGCGACTGGTCCATTAACATGAGATATTCATCCGTATGGTCCATTAGCATGGTCCATTCGCATGAAGACTCGTACGACTAAGTTTGAACACATTTCTCAATCATTATTGACTAAGAATTATGCACAACAATCTCAAACCTATATAGTAAGTTCATTATACTTCAACACACAGTAATACAATGAAATATTAAACATTATAAGCATCAACCACATATTATATTTCATTCAACTTATTCATTACATATGTGTAAGACATGATAGACTTTTACATTGAGTACATAAACTAGGTACATATATGTATTAACAGGAAGCATTTGAATAAACCACCAAATCTTTGCTTCCATTGGGTAATGACAAGACAGGAGCTTGATTCAACCTCGTCATTAACTCCTCGAACGCCTTCTATTGAGCTTGACCCCATACAAACTTTACATTCTTCCAGATCTGCTTGGTTAGTGGAGAAGCAATCTTGGAGAAGTCTTGAATAAACCTTCGGTAATAACCCGCCAAACCCAAGAAATTATGAATCTCGGAAGGCGTCTTTGGAGACTTCCATTGCATCACCGCCTCTACCTTTTCCGGGTCTACCATAATCCCCTCGGGATTCACCACGTGACCCAAGAATTGAACTTCGCGCAACCAAAACACGCACTTGGAGAACATGGTGTACAACTTCTCCTTTCTCAACGTCTCCAAAACTTCCCGAATGTTACCAGCATGTTCTATCTCGCTCTTCGAATAAATCAGGATATCATCAATAAACACAATCATTGATTTATCCAACATCAGCCGACACACTCGATTCATCAGATCCATAAAAGTAGTTGGCGTGTTGGTCAAACCAAATGACATAATGAGAAACTTGTAGTGACCATAACGCTTGTGAAAAGCTGTTTTAGGGATATCCTGTTCTTTCACCTTCAGCTAATGGTACCCAGATCGGAGGTCTATCCTCGAGAACCAACTGACACCTTGGAGCTGATCAAACAGGTCATCGATCCTCAGCAACGGATATCGATTCTTCACTGTCAACTTGTTCAGCTCACGGTAGTCTATACACATTCTCATGCTACCGATCCTTCTCCTTTACAAATAAGATTGGAGCACCCCAAGAAGAGATACTCGGTTTGATGAACCCTTTATCATGCAATCCTGCAATTGCTCCATCAACTCCTTCATCTCAGTCGGAGCCAACCAATACGGTGCCTTAGCTATAGGTTGGGCACCCGCTATCAAGTCAATCTGGAACTCGATATCACGGTCAGGTGGTACTCCTGGTAAGTCTTCGGGAAACACGTCCAGAAAGTCGCACACAACCGGTACATCAGTCAGTTGTGGTGTTGGCGTATCCACATCCTTCACGTAGGCCAAATAAGCACTACATCCACGCCTCATACACTTTGCTACCACCGCCATCGAAATCACCTTTGGTATCGTAGTGACTCGTTCACCGTAAACTGTTACCAAACTCCCATCAGGCACTGCCAATCGAATCATCTTCTTACGACACACAATATTCGCCTCGTAGTCCGCCAACCAATCCATTCCTAGGACTACATCAAACCCGCCTAAGGTCATCACAAATGGTCTAACGAGAAACTTGTGACCTTCTAATTCTATGTCAAAACCTTCTATCATCTCAGAAAATCTGGTAGACTTACCTATGGCAGTTTCTACATCAAAGGGTGTATCTATATTCTTACTACTAACAGGTAATTTAGCACAGAAAGCAACAGAAATAAAACCCTTACTAGCACCAGAATCAAATAACACAGAGGCTAAAGTTTGGTTTACAGTCTCTACTCATGTGACCCTTTCCACCATAGTTAAAATATCGGACCCTACGACAGTCCTTTGCTATATGCCACGTCTTCCCATATTTGAAGCATAAGTTCGATCCCAACCTACATTCTCCGATATGCTCCCTTCCACATTTGCCACACTTCTTCGACCCCGCACCAGATATGACCACACGGCGATCATCCACTCGTGCCTTCTTTTTAATCATCAGGACACCACCTTGACCAAACATTTTCCCACTCCAACTCAGGTCACCACAACCTTTCTTGCTACCTTCAGCCACCACCACAGTTCTCTCATCATACAATCTTCCTGCCAAATCAGCCGCCGACCTAAACGTGCTCAGCCGGGCGGCGATCATGTGCCTACGGATATCCGCTGGCAAGCCCTAAATATACCTCTTGATCTTTCATGACAGAGGCGTCACATGATCCGACACCAGCCGTGCCATTTCGTTAAATTTGGTGGTGTATTGTTGATGCGTCATGGTTCCCGCCTAAAGCTGCATGAATTCCATTTCCCCCTTATCCATTTCCCTGTAAGGATAGAACTCCTCAATCACCAACTTTTTCAGCTCAGACCACCTCATTCTCCCGATTTCCCAACTACCCTCGGCTTGGACTATATTGTCCCACTAGCATAGAGCCGAGTCCACAAACGAGTGGGCAGAAAATTTCACCTTCTGGTCCTCTCGGCACTCGCTGATATTCAGAACAGCTTCCATTTCTCTCACCCATCGGTGAGCAGTAGCAGCAGTGCCATTACCATCAAAATTAGGGGGCTTGCACCTTTGAAATGCCCCGTAGTTACAGCCTCGTGCCGCCTCCAGCGCAGCCTCATCTTCTTCCTCTTCTTCTTCGTCATCAGACAGAACCGTCTCAGTCTCGGGCTGTCTTCTTTTAACCGTAGGTTTACTTCTTTCCTTCCTTTCTCCTTCCCTCACAACCTTGATAACTTCGGTCACCATAGACGGTAAGATTGTCTGCATGAGGCCCTTAAGTTAGCACTCTCATCACCGCCCTCCGGATGAGGGGTATCTGGTTCTTTATGAACCACCTTTTTGGCTCTAGGCCTTCCTCTCGTAGCCCGTGGTTCAGCACCATGACCTCCACCACATGAAGCTTTAGATGATCTACCACCGGCCATCCTCAACACACACTAAATGATTTAAATACCAATACGGTCATTCAAAGGAACATCTTAGTTCATGTCAAGTATAGTAAGTCCCTAATTACAGTGGCCAGTTGTGATTCGCCACTTACTTTACTCTTCATACCCCAAGCATTACCTATCCTCGCTACATCATTATCTAAATCTACAAGCAGCACATAAACCACATAACATGGGCACGTAATATCGGTTAATCATTAATAAAATACCTAATGGCACGCAGCTACTCAGACCGGCATCCCTTCCCTTTCCGTCCTATTCTTAGTTTAAGTCTAAGTTTATTGTGAAATATTACCCGTTTCACTTAAACTTTGGCTCTGATACCAACTTGTAAGGTCCCATTCCCGGGACGCTTACAGCTGGCTAATCATCGCTCATAAAACATATAATTACATTTAAATGTCATAAAACATCGCAACGGAACATCAAAATAACTTTTCATTTCATTATAAGTAGTTTTGCAAGTTAATACAATCATTCATTTCGAAACATCGTTCGTTCGCATTACAATGCAAACAAAAGAATGCCATCCAAAAGAGCCAAGTAGCTGCCCCGTGCCATCCTCAGCAACCTTACCATCCAAAAGTTAGTGTTGCTAAGTGAGTTCTAGTTTTATAATAAAACATACTTTACTTTCATTAAAACCGTTCTTTACTTTTGCATGTGATCACACATCATACGTACACATAGATAATATCATTATTATCTTCATCATTCATTAATTAACTTCCATTCATTCATGGTTTCTTACTTTCATTCATACGTCCATCATTACTTCTTTTCATTCCATCAAAACCCATGAATTTTATCCCACCGTCATGCATAAAGCTGGTACTGGGCCGGGGTCTATCATAGACCCCCCGTCATGGCGCACAGCAGTCTCGCCATAGTACCTAGGGTAAATTCAGGTATACCATTTTCATGTGCTATACTTGTTGTCATGCATAAAGCTGATACTAGGCCGAGGTCTATTATTGACCCCCCGTCATGGCGCATAGCAGCCTGGCCACAGTATCTAGGGTAAGCGACAAAGGTTCTATACAAATGGTCGATCATGAAGACGGACCCTGGTGTGCATCCTTCTGGGGTAGCTAACCCACACACCATTGAACTAACACCTTTCATTGGGCCTGTTTCCACATACAAGGCTTGCAAGACTTACTTTACTTTCCTTCGTTCATTAATGCATGCGTTCTTTCATCATGTTCCTCTTTCATTATCTTCCACTTTACGTTACATAATACTTTCATTTCATTCGTTATCATTCAACATAAATCCATGGGAAAATAAACATATAATGCAAGGAACATCAACATACACAGTCAACATCATCATACAGATCATCATACATACCTAACATACATCATACATACCATCATGAATAAGCATCAATCATACATTATAAAATTCCCATCATAACATCTATGACCTCAAAAAGTCAACTTACATAGCCCCCGAGAACCTCCCAAGTCAAGGCTACATTTCACTTTTTCCCCAAAAAGTCAAAAAATATTCTAAGTGTTCATCCGAATTTCCCCTTTTGTTCATCCGCATTTCTTTTACTCATCCGCATTTGTTCATCTGCATTGACTTTATTCATCTGCATTTCTTTTACTCATCTGCATTTGTTCAGTCGCATGAACTTACTCATACGTATTTCTTTTACTCATCTGCATTTGTTCAGAAATCCTGGTAGACTTACCTTTGGCAGTTTCTACATCGAAGGGCATATCTATATTCTTACTACTAACATGCAATTTAGCATAGAAAGCAGCAGAAATAAAACTCTTACTAGCACCAGAATCAAATAACACAGAGGCTAAAGTTTGGTTTACTAGAAACGTACCTGACACAACATCGGGGTCCGTCCTAGCATCCTCCTGCGTCATTGTGAACGCTCTAGAACTCACCCTCTACCCTTCACCTCCAACCTTCTTCGCTCCCGAACCTTCAGCCCTCAGCTTCTTGTAGTCCCTGTTCATGTGACCATTCTCTTCACAGTTGTAACACCTTACAACCCCGCATTCCTTCACCATATGGCCAGACTTCACGCACTTGAAGCAGATGTTTGACCCCCGTTTGCATTCTCCCAAATACTCCTTCCCGCATTTACCATATCTCTTCGACCCTGCACCAGATGTGACCACACGTCGGTCATCCACCCGTGCACACTTATTGTTCGTCGGGACACCACCCCGTTCAATCATCTTCCCATTCCAGTTCTGGTATCCACCATTCTTCTTACTCACCTTTGCCACCACCATAGTTCTTTCATCATACAACCTCCCGCCAAGTCAACCGCCGACCTAAACGTGCTTGGTCGGGCAGCGATCATATGCCTACAGACATCCACTGGACGACCCTGAATATACCTCTTGATCTTTTGTGAAGAGAGTGTCACTTGATCCGGCACTAGACATGCCATCTCGTTGAACTTGGTGGTGTATTGCTGATGGGTCATAGTCCCCGCCTCCAGCTGTAGGAACTCCCTCTCAACTTTGTCCATCTCACGATGAGGACCTCCTCAATCACAAACCTTTTTAGCTCTGTCCACTTCATCCTTCCTATCGCCTGACTACCCTCAGCTTGGACGATATTGTCCCACCGAGTCCACAAATTAGTGAGCAACAACCTTCACCTTTTGATCTTCTTCGCACTTGCTAATGTCGAGTACTGCCTCCATCTCTCTCACCCATCGGTGAGCAGCAGTAGCAGTGCCATTCCCATCAAACATTGGGGGCTTGCATCTCATAAATGCCCCATAGTTACAGCCTTGTGCTGCCTCCTGCATAGGCTCTTCTTCCTCCTCTTCATCATCGGAGAGAACTGTCTCAGTTTCCGGTTGCTCATGTCCTCCCAAGGACCTATTCCTCTCCTTTTTCTCTCCTTTTCATATGGCCTTGATCACTTCAGTCATCACAGACAGTAGGATCGTCTGCATGACCTGATGAACTTCTTCCACCATCACCTCCTTCATTGAGGCTCTTAAGTTAGCACTTTTATCTCCGCCCTCTGGATGAGGGGTCTCGGGTTCTTCATGAACCACCTTTTTGGCCCTAGGCCTTCCTCTTGTAGCCCGTGGTTCATCACCACGTCCACCACGACCTCCACCTCTAGAAGCCTTCAAAGATCTACCACCAGCCATCCTCTCCACATTATGTCAAGTATAGTAAGTCCCTAATTACAGTGGCCAGTTGTGATTAGCCACTTACTTTACTCTTCATATCCCAAGCATTACCTATCTTGTACGTCAGTATCTAAATCTACATAGAGCACATAAACCACATAACATGCGCACATAATGCCGGTTAACATTAAGAAAAATACCTGATGGCACGCAACTACTCGGACTGGAATCCCTTCCCTTTCAGTCCCATTTTCAGTTTAAGTTTAGGTTCCTTTTAAAAATTTACCCATTTCACTTAAACTTTTGCTCTGATACCAACTTCTAAGGCCCCGTTCCCGGAACGGTTATAGCTGGCCAATCATCGCACATAAAACATATAATTACATTCACTTAAAGAAAAACATTACAGCGGAAACATTAAAACAAACATTCCATTTCATTATAAAAGCTTTTGCAAAATAATACATCGTTATCAAATTACAAATTACTCATTATCATTCGCTTCCTTCATTCATAACTTCATTATTTGCCATTGTTCATTACGCACATATCGCATGTTTCGCATATTTCGTACTTATCGCACTTTTCGTACTTTTATTATCTTTTCACTTTTATCTAGGTCCTGTCATATGCTAAACCCCCCTCTTAAGCCCAAGGCCATATCATCTAGGTTTAAGCGACAAGGACCCCATATCGCACATGTCACACATATCGCACGTATGGAGTAGTAACCAGGACTGACTCCCCCTGTGTGTGTGAACTCTTATGGGTCAGCCAAAATCGCACGCTGTATATACACAAAGTGTTTGGGAAATCAGACGTATTGGAGTAGTCACCAAGACTGAACTCTTACTGTGTGCATAAAGCCCTGTTCCTCGGCCACTTACAGCTGGCTAATCATCACTCATAAAAATATATTACATTTAACTTTCATAAAACATCGCAGCAGAACATCAAAATAACTTTTCATTTTATTATAAGTGCTTTTGCAAGTTAATACAATCATTCATTTCGAAACATCGTTCGTTCGCATTACAATGCAAAAACATTATACAAAAGAATGCCATCCAAAAGAGCCAAGTAGCCACCCCGTGTCATTCTCAGCAACCTTACCTGCCAACTAGAAAAATGCATAAAAAGTCAGCGTTGCTGAGTGAGTTCAAGTTTTATAATAAAACATACTTTACTTCATTTAAACCGTTCTTTACTTTTGCATGTGATCGCACATCATACGTACACATAGATAATATCATTATTATCTTCATCATTCATTCATTAACTTCTATTCATTCATGCTTTCTTACTTTCATTCATACGTTCATCATTACTTCTTTTCATTCCATCAAAAACCATGAATTTTACCCCACTGTCATGCATAAAGCTGGTACTGGGCCGGGGTCTATCATAGACCCCCCGTCATGGCGCACAACAGCCAGACCACAGTACCTAGGGTAAATTCAGTTGTACCAATGTCATGTGCTATACCCGTCGTCATGGATAAAGCTAATAATGGGCCAAGGTCTATTATAGACCCCCCGTCATGGTGCATAGTAGCTTGGCCACAGTATCTAAGGTAAGCAACAAAGGTTCTATACAAATGGTCGCTCATGAAGATGGACCCCGGTGTGCATCCTTCTGGGGTAGCTAACCCACACACCGTTGAACTAACACCCTTCATTGGGTGTGTTTCCACATACAAGGCTTGCAAGACTTACTTTACTTTCCTTTGTTCATTAATGCATGCATTCATTCATCATGTTTCTCTTTTCATTATCTTCCACTTTACGTTACATAATACTTTCATTTCATTCATTATCATTTAACGTAAAGCCATGAGAAAATAAACATACAATGCAAGGAACATCAACATACACAGTCAACATCATCATACAGGGCATCATACATACATAACATACATCATACATACCATCATGCATAAGCATCAATCATACATCATAACATGCCCATCTTAACATCTATTACCTCAAAAATACAACTTATATAGCCCCCGGGAACCTCCCAAGTCAAAGCCTACATTTCACTTTTTCCCCCAAAAGTCAGAAAATATTCTAAGTGTTCATCCGAATTTCCCCTTTTGTTCATCCGTATTTCTTTTACTCATCCGCATTTGTTTATCCGCATTGACTTTACTCATCCGCATGTCTTTTACTCATCCGCATTTGTTCATCCGCATTTCTTTTACTCATCTGCATTTGTTCATCCGCATTGACTTTACTCATCTTCATTTGTCAATGCTCATCGGCATTTGTTCAGTCGCATGAACTTACTCATCCGCATTTCTTTTACTCATCCGCATTTGTTCAGTCGCATGAACCTACTTATCCGCGTTTCTTTTACTCATCCGCATTTGTTCAGTCGCATGAACTTACTCATCCACATTTCTTTTACTCATCCGCATTTGTTCATCCGTATTGACTTTACTCATCCGCATTTGCTCATCCACATTAACTTTGTTCATCCGCATTTGTACTTATCCATATTTCTTACTCATCCGCATTTCTTACTCATCCGCACTGACTTTCTCATTCACATTTTGTACTTATCCATATTTCTTACTCATACGCATTTCTTACTCATCCCACTGACTTTCTCATTCACATTGACTTTCTCATCCGCATTTGTCACTCATCCACATTTGTCACTCATCCGCATTTCCCACACTTAAGCAGTTTTTCTAACTTAGG
Organism: Flaveria bidentis; assembly: GCA_018326385.1. Lineage (NCBI taxonomy): Eukaryota > Viridiplantae > Streptophyta > Magnoliopsida > Asterales > Asteraceae > Flaveria > Flaveria bidentis. The sequence goes on from BJCM01212915.1 coordinate 12,140, forward strand.
CGTATGAACTACTGTTTGGGCGCATGAGCAGCCTAGGGCACACTTATCATCATAATTCGCTCCCCAAACACCATCTATCATGTTCTAAGCTTAAATCATGCATTCTAAGCCTTAGAAGCACAACCATAACATCATCAAGCATGAACATAGTCCAAAATCATACCATACCCATAACATACACACATTCATACATATGGGTATGAAACCCTAGTTTTATAAAAAGTTCATACATGTATTTCCAGTCCCAAAATTAGTTAAAACATGTAAAAGAGGGGTTCTAGAACTCACCTTTGTAGCTCTTGAGTGTGGCTTCTTCCAAACTCATTTGCAATTGAGTTCAACCACCTAGAAACCCACTAAAAACATACAACCAAACACACACAAGACACATGAGCATAGACCCGAGGACATAACTGGTTAAGAACACCATAAAACCATGAATTTTTACCTTGAATTCGAATTCTTTCTTGTCCTTCTTTCTAAAACCGAGAGTTTTAGCTCCTTTTCTTTCTCTCTATAACAAGATCTGGAGATTTGGGTGTTGTAAGAGGAGAGTGGGCAGCCATGCCCACTTTACACCCACTTTTCCAACTTTTTGTCCTTTTTGACACTTGTTACCCCCTTAACTTGGGTAAAATATTTTTTCTTTCTTTTTCTTCACTTTATTCTTTCGTTCTTTGACTTTAAAAATAACCGGGTGTTACAGTGTGTATGGACCCTTATGAGTTAACCAAAATCGCACGCTGTAAATACACACACAGTTGAGCTAATAACTCTCAATGAGTTGTGAACCTCTTTTGTTTTGCTTGCAAGCCTTTCTTTACTTTCGCTTTCATTAATGCATGCATTCTATCATTATGTTCCTTTTTTTATTATCTTCCACTTTACGTTGCATCATACTTTATCATTTCTTTCATTAACATTCAACGTAAAGCCACGGGAAGATAAACATACATAAATAGGAACATCAACAAGATCATCCAAATCTTCATACATATAAGCATGCATACGTAACATACATCACACATACCATCATGCATAACATCATACATAAAATCATCATCATATATCATTCATGCCCATCACATCATCTATGACATCAAAAGTCAACTTACATAGCCCCTGAGAACCTCCCAAGTCAAAGCCTACATTTCACTTTTTCCCCGAAAGTCAGAAAATAATCTAAGTCTTTAGGCGCATGAGCACTATGCAGGTGTAAGGCCTTTCAGGCACATGAGGAAAACTTTGGCGCATGAGCAACTTTCAGGTGCATCAGCACTATTGGGGTGCATGAGCAACACTTAGTCTATTCTGGGCAGATTCTAGGCGCATGAACACTATGCAGACGCATGAGTATGTAGGCGCATGAACTATTCGGGCATAGGAATACTTAGTCAATTTCAGCCTAACTCTAGGTGCATGGGTATTATTTGGGCGCATGAGGTTTTGGGCGCATGGGGACACTTAGGCAGTTATTTTCAGTTGGGCGCATGAGCAGCCTAATACATTCTAAACATCATAAATCAGTCCCCAAACATCTCCTATCATTTTCTAAGCTTAAATCTTACCTTCTAAGCCTTAGAAACACAACAATAGCTTCATCAAACACAAACATAGCCCAACATCAAACCCCACCCACAACATACACACATACGGGTATAAAAGCCAATTTAATAAAAATGTTCATACATGCATTTCCAGCCCCAAAGCAGTTAAAAACAAGTAAAAAGGGGTTCTAGAACTCACCTTTGCAGCCTCTTAGGAGTGACTTCTTTCAAACCCGTTTGCAACAGAGTTCAACCGCCTAGAAACCCACCAAATCACACACCCGACACATACAACACACATATGCATACAACCGAGGATAAAACCAATTAAGAACATCATAAACTCACGAATTCTTACCTAGAATTTGACTTCTTTCTCTCTGTTCTTCAAACTCCCGAAGTTTAGCCTCCTTTCTCTCTCTAAAATGTCCAAGCGTTGATGTGAATGGGCAACATGGGCGGCCATGTTGCTTTATTCATAAACTTTTCAAAGATTTTGTCCTTTTTACACTTTTAACCCTTCAACTTGGGTTATATACCCTTTCTTTCTTATTCTTCACTTTATTCTTCTTTGCTAACCTTAAAAGAATAACCGGGGGTTACACTGCATCAACACACATCCCAACCCCGAGTAGGAAGCATCTGAATAAACCACCAAATCCTCGCTTCCATCAGGACAGGAGCTTGAGTCAACCTCGCCTTTAACTCCTCGAACACCTCTCTTGATCTTGACCCCATACAAACTTTACATCTTTCCGGGTCAACTTGGTTAATGGAGAAGCAATCTTAGAGAAGTCTTGGATAAACCGTCGGTAGTAGTCTGCCAAACCCAAGAAACTACGAATCTCGGATGGCGTCTTTGGAGACTTCCATTGCATCACTGCCTCCACCTTTGTCGGATCCACCATAATCCCCTCGGGATTCACTACATGACCAAAAAACTGAACTTTGTGCAACCATAACGTGCACGGAGAATTTAGCATACAGTTTCTCCCTTCTCAACGTCTCCAGCACCTCCCGAATGTGACCGGCATGCTCCTCCTCACTCTTGAAATAAATCAATATATCATCAATAAATACAATCACTGATTTATCCAACATCGGCCAACATACTCGATTCATCAGTTCCAAAAAAGCAGCTGGCGCATTGTAACGCCCGGTTATTTCTTTTGAAGTTTAGGAAAGATGAAAATGAAAGAAAAGAAATAAAGCCCAATGTTGATGGACCAAACTTGCCAAAACGGGAAGAAATTTGGTTGAGTGGGGGAAATAAGAGGGTAGGGCAGCCCACACCCTCCCCATACTTGTGAAATTCAACCATAAAAAGAGAAGAGAATGAGAAAAGGGAGAAAAGCTTGGTTCGTGTGGATTCGAGCATGAAAGTTGAAGTGTAGCAGGTTGCATTGAAGCTCTACTCGATGGGGTTGTTTGTGTGAGTTCTAGGACCCCTCTTTTATACACTTTTGAATGATTTGGGGCTGGAACAGATCTGAAACCCATTTTTTTTGAAAAGTTGGGTGTTAACCTGAATGTATGCGTATGTGTATGTGTTTGATTCGGGTGGGGCTTGATTTCAGGATTGGTTGTGCTTGAATGGTGTTGTGGTATGCTTTCCTACGGTTTAGGATGGTTGATTTGAGCTTAGAAGAGGTTTGGGAGAGTTTGGAGGTCGAAAATGGCAGATTGGGTTCGGGATGAACTGCATTCAAGACCCAACTAGGGCTATGCAACTGGAAGTCCATGCGTCCGAATGGCATGTGACTGGGGCCATATGCACGAAAGGAGTGTGAGTGAGGTTCATTCGAATGTGAATAGTGTGACTGAGGGTCATACGCATGAGGGCTATGCGACTGAAGGAAATGCGGATGAGGGTCATGCGACTGATTGAAATACGGTTGAAGGTCATGGGACAAAAGGTCATACGACTGGAGTCCATACGGCTGTGAGTCGTGCGATTGAGGTTCATTCACATGTAAGGAAGGAGACTGAGGGTTATCCGCATGAAGGTCATGCGATTGAGGTCCATACGCCCGGAAGCCATTCAACTGAGGTTCATGCGCATGGGAATCATGCGATTGGAGGCTATGCAACTAGAGGTCCATTCGCTTGAGTGTTCTCATACTTATGGAAGACCATGCGACCAAATAGGGTCCATACGCCTGAATGACCATAGTTTATTGTCTGACTTTCGGGAGAGTGCAGACGTAGGCTCGGACCTTTGGGGTTGTTAATGATGTGATGTGCGTGATTTATGTCATGTATGACGTTGTATGATTGTGCATGATGTGTGTTACGTATGTGCGATGTTGCCTTGTGTGATGATATTATATGAGGTTATGTGCCTTATTATTATGTATGATTGTCTTCCCGTGGCTTGCGTTGAACCTTAATGAATGTAATGAAAGTATTATATAACGTAAAGTGGAAGATAATGAAATGAGGAACGAAATGAATGGATGCATGCATGAATTAATGAATGAGAGTAAAAATGACTTGCAAGTAAAAGAAAGGAGGTTCACAACTCATTGAGAGTTGTTTGCTCAACTGTGTGTGTATTTACAACGTGCAATCTTGGCTAATTCATAATGGACCATAGACACAGTAAGAGTTCAGTCTTAGTGACTGCTCCGATACGTGCGATGTGGTATTCATTATGTGCTATGTAGCGTGCGATTTTGGCTAACTCATGTGGGTTCATACACACAGTAGGAGGTTCAGTTTTGGTAATTGCCCCGATACGTGCGATGTGGTATTCACTGTGTGCTATGTAGCGTGCGATTTTGGCTAACCCATGAGATAGCATGTGATTTTGGCTAAACCCCTAAGAGTTCACACACACAGGGGGAGTCTATCTTAGTGACCACTCCATTGGTGCGATTTGTGCGATATGTACGATGGGTACGAAGATATGAAAGTGCAAAATGTGCAAAATGTGCGATATGTGTGAAATGAATGAACGTAAGAAAAGATGTTATGAACAAATAAAGCGAATGATTATGTAACGTGCGATGATTAATGAATGAAAGAATGCGATGAACGTAATGGAAGATAATAATTATATTATCTATGTGTACGTATGATGTATAATTGCATGAAAGAAAAGAACGGTTTTAATTAAAGAAAAGTATGTTTTATTTAATACTAGAACTCACTCAGCAACGTTGACTTTGATGTATTTCCAGTTGGCAGGTAATGTTGCTGAGGATGGCACGGGGCGGCTACTCAGCTCTTTTGGATGGCATCCATTGTTATAATGCTTTTGTGATGAAATGCAACATGTATTTTGAAATTCGATAACGATGTATTATTTTGCAAAAGCCTTTATAATGAAATGGAATGTTTGTTTAAATGTTTCCGCTGCAACATTTTTATGTAAGATGATGAAAATATATGTTTTATGTGCGATGGTTGACCAGCTGTGAGCGTCCCGGGAACGGGGCCTTAAAAGTTGGTATCAGAGCCAAAGTTTAAGTGAAATGGGTAAATATTTAAAATAAATCTTAACTTAAACTCAGAATGGTACAGAAAGGGAAGGGATGCCAGTCTGAGTAGTTGCGTGCCATCGGGGATTTTCTTAATGTTAACCGGTATTATATGCGCATTTTATGTGGTTTGAGTGTTGTTTGTAGATTTAAATACTAATGTAGTCAGGACAGGTAATTCTCGAGGTATGAAGAGTAAAGTAAGTGGCTAATCACAACTGGCCACTGTAATTAGGGACTTACTATACTTGACATAAACTGAGTTGTTTCCTTGAATGATCGTATTCATTTTTGAATCTATCAGTGTGCGTGTGAATGGCCAGTGGAAGATCTTCGAAAGCTTCATATGGTGGTGGTGGTGGACATGGTGTTGAACCACGGGTCACTAGAGGAAGACCTAGAGTTGAAAAAGTGGTTCATAAAGAACCCGAGACCCCTCATCCGGAGGGCGGTGATGAAAGTGCTAATATGAGAGCCTCAGTGAAGGAGGCGTTAGTGGAAGAAGTTCATCAGGTCATGCAGACGATCCTACCGTCTGTGGTGACCGAAGTGATAAAGGTTGTATGAGAAGTAGAGAGAAATAAGAGGAACAGGTCCTCGGGAGGACGCGAGCAACCGGAAACTGAGACGGTTCTCTTTGATGACGAGGAGGAGGAAGAAGAGCCCGTGCAGGAGGTGGCATGAGGCTGTAACTATGGGGAATTTATGAGATGTAAGCCCCCAACTTTTGATGGTAATGGCACTGATGTTGCTGCTCACCAATGGGTGAGGGAAATGGAAGTTGTTCTAAATATCAATGAATGCCGAGAATACCAGAAGGCGAAGTTTGTTGCTCACTCTTGCGTGGACTCATCTTTGTGCTGGCGGGACAATATCGTCCAAGCTGAAGGTAGTCGGGCTATCGGAAGGATGAGATGGTCAGAGCTGAAAAGGCTGGTGATTGAGGAGTTCTGTCCTCACCGTGGGATGGACAAAGTTGAAAAGGAGTTCGTGCAGCTGGAGTCGGGAACAATGACGTATCAGCAGTACACCACTAAATTCAACGAAATGGCACGGCTGGTGCCGGATCAGGTGACACCTCTGTCTCGAAAGATCAAGAGGTATATCTAGGGCTTGCCAGCGGACATCCGCAGGCACATGATCGTTGCCCGACCAAGCACGTTTAGGTCAGCAGTTGACTTGGCGGGGAGGTTGTATGATGAAAGGACTGTGGTGATGGCTGAGGAGAGTAGGAAGAATGGTGGAGACCGAAACTGGAGTGAGAAGAGGATTGGATGGGATAGGGTCCCGACGAATAATAAGCACGCACGGGGGGATGACTGTCGTGTGGTCATACCTGGTGCAGGGTCAAATAGATGTCGTAAATGCGGGATGGAGCATTCGAGAGAATGCAAAAGGGGACCAAAAACCTGCTTTAAGTCTGGGAAGCCTGACCATCTGGCTAGAGAATATGGGGCTGTGAGGTGTTACAATTGTGGAGAAATTGGCCACATCAGCAAGGACTGTAAAAATCCAAGAGCGGAAGGTTCAGGAGTGAAGAAGACCGGAGGAGAAGGACAGAGGGCAAACGCAACGCCTACACGATGATGGAGGAGGAGGATAGGACCGACCCCGATGTTGTGTCAGGTATGTTTCTAGGAAATCAGCCTTTAGCCTTTGTGTTATTCGATTCTGGCACTAGTAAAAGTTTTATTCCTGCTGCTTTCTGTGCTAAATTGCCTGTTAGTAGTAAGAATATAGATACGCCCTTCGATGTGGTCCTAGGAATGGATTTTTGGGCGGACTACGAAGCATACATTGCGTGCCGGAAAAAGATGATACGATCGTGGCGACGGTATAAGGTGATCGAGTCACGACGACTCCGAAGGTGATTTCGGTGGCGGTGGCAGGAAAGTGCATAAGGTGTGGACGCCTGCCTACTTGGCCGATGTAAGGTATGTGGAGACACTAATATCCCAACTGACAGATGTAACTGACAGATGTACTAAGACCCGAATAAAGATTATTGGTGGCCGAGGATGAAGCGTGTTATGGTGGGGTACGTGAGTAAATGCCTTACTTGTTTACAAGTGAAGGCCGAGCATCAAAGGCCATATGGGAAGTATTGAGATGATCGAGGCTAAGACTAAGAAGCTCGAAAGGATCAACGCCTTGATGAAGGCAGCCAAAGATAGACAAGAAGTCGTGTGTTGATAAACGATGTAGACCGATTGAATTCCAGGTGGGAGATCGGAAGAGAGATGAGATAGTATTGCCCACAATTGTTTAAGGAATAACAGGTTTCGGGGACGAAACCTATGTAAGGGGGTGGACTTGTAATGCCCGGTTATTTCCTTTGAAGATAAGGAAAGACGAAAACGAAAGAAAAGAAATAAAGCCCAAGGTCGAGGGACCAAACTTGCCAAAATAGGAATAAATTTGGTTGAGTGGGGGAAATAAGAGGGGAGGGCAGCCCACACCCTTTCCACACTTGTGAAATTCAACCATAAAGAGAGAAGAGAAGGAGAAAAGGGAGAAAAGCTTGGTTCGTGTGGATTCGAGCGTGAAAGTTTTAGCGTAGCGGGTTGGATCGAAGCTATACTCGATGGGGTTGTTTGTGTGAGTTCTAGGACCCCTCTTTTAAACACATTTGAATGATTTTGGGGCTGGAACACATCTGAAACCCATTTTTTGAAAAGTTGGGTGTTAACCCGAATGTATGCGTATGTGTATGTGTTTGATTCGGGTGGGGCTTGATTTCGGGCTTGGTTGAGCTTAAATGGTGTTGTGGTATGCTTTCCTATTGTTTAGGATGGTTTATTTGAGCTTAGAAGAGGTTTGGGAGAGCTTGGAGGTCGAAAATGGCATATTGGGTTCGTGATGAACTGCATTCTGCATCCAGCTAGGGCTATGTGACTGGAAGTCCTTGCGTCCGAATGGCATGCGACTATGGCCATACGCACGAAAGGAGTGCGACTGAGGTTCATTTGTATGTGAATAGTGCGACTGAGGGTCATACGCATGAGGGCTATGCGACTAAAGAAAATACGGATGAGGGTCATGCGACTGAATGAAATGCGGATGAAGGTCATGAGACTGGAGTCCATACGCCTGTGAGTCGTGTGATTGAGGTTCATTCACACGAAAGGAGGGAGACTGAGGGTCATCCGCATGAAGGTCATGCGATTGAGGTCCATACGCCCGGAAGCCATTCAATTGAGGTTCATGCGCATAGGAATCATGCGATTGGAAGCTATCCAACTGGAGGTCCATTCACTTGAGTGTTCTCATACTTATGGAAGACCATGCGACCAAATAGGGTCCATACGCCTGAATGACCATAGTTTATTGTCTGACTTTCGGGAGAGTGCAGACGTAGGCTCGGACCTTTGAGGTTGTTGATGATGTGATGTGCGTGATTTATGTGATGTATGACGTTGTATGATTGTGCATGATGTGTGTTATGTATGTGCGATGTTGCCTTGTAAGATGATATTGTATGAGGTTATGTGCCTTATTATTATGTATGATTGTCTTCCCGTGGCTTGCGTTGAACGTTAATGAATGTAATGAAAGTATTATATAACGTAAAGTGGAAGATAATGAAATGAGGAACGAAATGAATGGATGCATGCATGAATTAATGAATGAGAGTAAGAATGACTTGCAAGTAAAAGAAAGGAGGTTCACAACTCATTGAGAGTTGTTAGCTCAATTGTGTGTGTATTTACAGCGTGCGATCTTGGCTAACTCATAATGGACCATAGACACAGTAAGAGTTCAGTCTTAGTGACTGCTCCGATACGTGCGATGTGGTATTCATTGTGTGCTATGTAGCGTGCGATTTTGGCTAACTCATGTGGGTTCATACACACAGTAGGGGTTCAGTTTTGGTAATTGCCCCGATACGTGCGATATGGTATTCACTATGTGCTATGTAGCATGCTATTTTGGCTAAACCCCTAAGAGTTCACACACACAGGGGGAGTCTGTCTTAATGACCACTCCATTGCTGCAACGTTTTTATGTAAGGTGATGAAAATATATGTTTTATGTGCAATGATTGACCAGCTGTGAGCGTCCTGGGAACGGGGCCTTACACGCGTTGGTCAACCCAAATGACAAAACGAGAAACTTGTAGTGACCATAACGCGTGTGAAAAGCTGTTTTAGGGATATCCTGTTCTTTCACCTTTAGCTGATGGTAGCCAAATCGAAGATCTATCCTTGAAAACCATCTGGCACCTTGAAGCTGATCAAACA
>BJCM01212919.1:0-12399 GCA_018326385.1 Flaveria bidentis
TTGCTGCCCACTCGTTTGTGGACTCGGCTCTGTGTTGGTGGGAAAATATAGTCCAAGCCGAGGGTAGTCAGGTGATAGGAAGGATGAAGTGGGCAGAGTTGAAGAGGCTGGTGATTGAGGAGTTTTGTCCTCACCGTGAGATGGAAAAAGTTGAAAGAGAGTTCCTGCAGCTGGAGGCGGAAACCATGACACATCACCAATACACCACTAAATTCAATGAAATAGCACAGCTGGTGCCGGATCAGGTGACGCCTCTGTCACGAAAGATTAAGAGGTACATTTAGGGCTTGCCGGCGGATGTCCGTAGGCACATGATCGATGCCCGACCGAGCACGTTTAGGTCGGTGGTTGATTTGGCGGGGAGATTATACGATGAAAGAACTGTGGTGGTGACAGAAGCTAGCAAGAAAGGATGGAATGATCAGAATTGGAATGGGAAGGGATTTGGACATGGCGGAGCCGCTCCCAGTAACAAAGGTGCATGGGTGGATGACCTGCGTGTGGTCACATCCGGTGCAGGGTCGAGAAGGTGTGTCAAGTGTGGACAAGAACACCCCAGGGAATGTTGATCGGGGACCAATGTTTGTTTCCATTGTGGAAGAACCGGACATGTGGCGAAGAACTGTAGTGTGAACAGGTGTTATTCTTGTGGTGAGGAAAGCCACATGAGCAGGGATTGCAAGTGGCTGAGGGTTGAAGGTTCGGGAGTGAAGAAGGCCGGAGAAGAAGGGCAGAGGGCAAGTGCTAGAGCATTCACGATGACACAGGGGGAGGCTAGGACGGACTCTGATGTTGTGTCAGGTACGTTTCTAGTAAACCAAACTTTAGTCTCTTTGTTATTTGATTATGGTGCTAGTAAAAGTTTTATCTCTGCTACTTTCTATGCTAACCGGCCTGTTAGTAGTAGGAGTGTAGATGCGTCCTTTGATGTAGAAACTGCCATAGGAGAGTCTACAAGGATTTCTGAGATGATAGAGGGTTGTGACATAGAATTAGAAGGTCACAAGTTTCCTGTTAGACCATTTGTGATGACATTAGGCGGGTTTGACGTAGTCCTAGGAATGGATTGGTTGGCGGACTACGAGGCGACATTGTGTGCCGCAAGAAGATGATTCAGTTGATGGCGCCTGACAGGAATACGGTAACGGTTTATGGTGATCGAGTCACGACTATTCCGAAGGTGATTTCGATTGAGGTGGTAGGAAAGTGCATGAGGCGTGGATGTAGTGCCTACTTGGCCTATGTAAAGGATGTGGATACACCAACACCACAACTAACCGATGTACCGGTTGCGTGTGACTTTCCAGACGTGTTTCCAGAAGACTTACCAGGACTGCCACCTAACCGCAAGATCGAGTTTCAGATTGACTTGATACCAGGTGCCTAACTTGTTACTAATGCACCGTATTGGTTGGCTTCGACTAAGAGGAAAGAGTTGATTGAGCAACTACAAGAGCTGTTTGACAAAGGGTTCATTAGACCGAGTATCTCTCATTGTGGTGCTCTGGTCTTATTCGTGAAGAAGAAGGGATGTAGTATGAGGATGTGCATTGACTACCGAGAGCTGAACAAGTTGACGGTCAAGAATCGGTATCCATTGCCGAGGATCGATGACCTATTTGATCAACTTCAAGGTGCCAGATGGTTCTCAAGGACAGATCTTCGATCTTGCTACCATCAGATGAAAGTTAAGGAGCAAGATATTCCAAAAATAGCTTTTCGCACGCGTTAGGGACACTACGAGTTTCTTGTTATGTCTTATGGTTTGACTAATGCGCCAGCTGCTTTTATGGACCTCGTGAATCGAATGTGTCGACCGATGTTGGATAAATCAGCGATTGTGTTTACCAATGATATCTTGATTTATTCCAAGAGTGAGGATAAGCATGTCGGTCACATTCGAGAGGTGTTAGAGACATTCAGAAGGGAGAGGTTGTATTCTAAATTCTCCAAGTGTGTATTCTGCTTACGCGAGGTTTAGGTTTTGGGTCATGTAATGAATCCTGGTAGGATTATGGTGGACCCGGCAAAGGTGGAAGCGAAGATTTGGTGGTTTTTTCCAATGCTTCCTACTCGGGGATGGGATGTGTGTTGATGCTGAGAGGAAAGGTTATAGCCTATGCATCCCGACAGTTGAAAGTTCATGAGGTCAATTATCCTACTCCCGACTTAGAGCTAGAAGCCGTGGTCTTGCATTAAAGGTATGGAGGCACTATCTATACGAGATGAAGTGTACCATATTCAGCCAAGATACATAGAGCCTTTTTGAATTATTGCTCGAGTATGAGAGGTGGCTTATATATTGGAGTTACCAGATGAGTTAAGTGGAATTCATCCGACATTCCATGTATCTCATCTTAGCAGATGAGGATATGATTGTACCACTGGAGGATATCGAGATAGATGAACAACTCAATTATGTGGAGCAACCAGTGGCGATCATTGATCGTAAAGAGAAGAGGTTGAGGAATAAAGTGGTTCCTCTTGTGCATGTACAGTGGAAGCACAGGAAGGGATCTGAGTCTACGTGGGAGACTGAACAAGAGATGAGGTAGCATTACCCACGAATGTTTGAGGAATAACAGGTTCGGGGACGAAAACTATATAAGGGGGTGGATTTGTAACACCTGGTTATTTGTTTAAAGTTAGTAAAGATGGACTTAAGTGAAGAAAAAGAAACAAAAGATATTTTACCCAAGTTGAAGGGTAAAAAGTATCCAAAAGGACAAAATGTTTGAAAAAGTGGGTGTAAAAGGTGATGGCCTCCCATCACTCATTCCACAGACTCAACATTCGGATGTTTTAGATATAGAAAGTGCCGAATTCGGATCTTGAAGAAGAACAAGACCAAAAGGTAGAATTCAAGGTAAGAATTTGTGTGTTTATGGTGTTCTTAACTGGTTTCATCCTCGGTTGTGTGCTTATGTATGTTGTGTGTGTTCGGTTGTGTGTGTTTCGTGGGTTTTAGGTGTTTGAGCTCAGTTTGCAAATGGGTTTGAAGAAGTCTTACCCAATGGCTGATAAGGTGAGTTCTAGAACCCCTCTTTTACATCCTTTAACTGATTTTGGGGCTGGAAATGCATGTATGAACTTTTTATAAAAGTTGGGCTTCATATCCGTATGTATGAATGTGTGTATGTTGCGGGTATGGTTCTATTTTTGGCTATGTTCATGTTTGATGATGTTAAGATTGTGTTTCTATGGCTTAGAATGTAAGATTTAAGCTTAGAACATGATAGATGATGTTTGGGGACCGAATTATGATGTTAAATGTGCCTTAGGCTGCTCATGCGCCCCAACAGTAGCTCATACACCTATGTTTTAGAATAACTGCTTAAGTGTTCCAAATGCGGATGAGCATGGACAAATGCGGATGAGTAAAAGTCAATGCGGATGAGTAAAGAACAAATGTGGATGAGTAAGTTCATGCGAATGAACAAATGCGAATGAACAAATGTTGATGAGTAAAAAGAAACGTGGATGAGTAAAAGGAAATGCGGATGAACAAATGTGGATGAGTAAGTTCATGGGAATGAACAAATGCGGATGAGTAAAAAGAAATGTGGATGAGTAAAAGGAAATGCGGATGAACCATTGCGGATGTGTAAAAAAAATGTGGATGAGTAAAAAGAAATGCGGATGAGTAAAAAGAAATGTGGATTAACATATGTGTATGAGTAAAAAGAAATGCGGATGAACAAAGAGGAAATGCTGATGAACACTTAGAATATTTTCTGACTTTTTGGCAAAAAAAGAGTTAAGCAGGCCTTGACTCGCGAGGATCCTGGAGGCTATGTAAGTTGACTTTTTGAAGTCAAAGATGATGTGATGGGCATATATTGTATGATGTATGGTTGATGCTTATTGCATGATGGTATGTTTGTTGTTTGTTATGTATGTATGATGGTGCCTTGTATGGTGATGTCTTGTATATTTATGTTGATGTTCCTTATTATGTATGTTTATTTTCCCATGGTTTTACGTTGAATGTTAATGAATGAAATGAAAGTATTATGTAACGTATAGTGGAAGATAAAGAAAAGCGGAACATAATGATAGAGTGCATGCATTAATGAAAGAGAAAGTATAGAAAGGCTTGCAAGCAATATGTAGGGAGGTCCACGACTCTAAAATGCCGTAAGCTCAAGTGCGTATGGTTTAGCTAACCCTTAAGGATACACGCAGGGGTCTATTCATTATGATTAACCAACGATTTTGTACACGGTTTATAATGATTACTCACCTCAGTGCTGGTGCCAGGCTATATGCGGTGTGGAAGTCACCTCGGTGCTAGTGCCCGGCTATGTGCGGTGTGGAAGTCATTTATGATCTTCGTCCCAATACCCGAGTTATGCATAATGTTAGAGGTGTAGTATACAGTTGGGTTTATAGTGATTACTCACCTCGGTGCTGGTGCCAGGCTATGTGTGGTGTGGAAATCATTTATGATCTTCGTCCCAGTACCCGAGTTATGCATAATGTTGGAGGTGTAGTATACAGTTGGGATCTTTTCGCTTACACCTGTGCTGGTGCCAGGCTATGTGCGGTGTGGAAGTCAGTTTTGAACTTCGGCCCATTACCCCATTTGTATGGGGCATAGCTGATGACATTGATCCAGATAGTGATATAGAATGTGATAAAGAAGGAAAGAGTTAAATGATGAACAGTAAAAGAAGATAATAATGATATTATCTATGTGTACGTACGATGTGTGATCATGTACAACAGTATAGTATGATTTGAACAAGCAAAGAACGGTTTTAATGAAAGTAAAGTATGTTTTACTTAAAATTAGAACTCACTTAGCAATGCTGACTTTTTATATATTTTTCCAGTTGGCAGGTAAAGTTGTTGAGGATGGCACGGGGCGGCTACTCAGCTCTTTTGGATGGCATCATATTTATAATGCTTTTGTGTTGAAATACAACATGTATTTTGTAATTTGATAACAATGTATTATTTTGCAAAAGCTTTTGTAATGCAATGAAATAGGTGTTTAAATGTTTCCGTTGTAATGTTTTTATCAAAATAATGAAATTATATGTTTTATGTGTAATGATTTACCAGCTGTAAGCATCCCGGGAATGGGGCCTTACACTTACAGACAAATAGGAGTGTGGTGGAGCAATTTCATTGGTTCCCAATCCACTTTTGTTCCGATAGCACACCTTTAATTGGGAGGATGATGCAATTATGGTTTTGAATTTATTCCCTTCAATAGCATACTTCTTTGCTTTAGCCTTATTATTACTAGGTAGGCTTAAGCCTTAGTTAACTTGGTGGCCAAATAATTTATTTGAGCCCTGTAGTTTGAGTGTTCGTGTTTTAAAAAAGAGATAGTTTTCTCTAACTCATCAATTTTAATTTTGTAGTCAGATTTTGCTCTTTTAAAATCAAATTTCAAAGTGTTTAAGGATTCAATATCAGATTTGTTTTCCATGTTGTAGTCCTAATAGAGTTTAACCTTAGCTATACATGCTGGAGTACAAAGATGTGCATATATCTGATTATCTTTTGTTCCAGGAATAAAAGCTTGAGTTGGACTGACATCTTGCACCATAAAGCTTCAGTCAACTTCTTGAGCAACAACAGTTGTTTATTGTTCAATTGGCTTTGTAGCAGTTTTGGAGAAGCATGATGTTGGTAGACTTCAGGGGTTCCTGGGTTGGACTTTGGAGCCTTGCATTCCCTTGCAAAAGGATCAAATTGATTGCAATTGGAACACTTGGCCTTGGTTTTGTCAAACCTGAATTTTCTATTTGCTAGGTTCTGAGGGAACTGCCTTCCAGTTCTTTTAAAGAACTTCTTAGCTCTATAGGTTAAAAGGACCATCTGTTGAACAATATCCATATACTCAACATCACTCGAACTGAAACATTCTAGATCATCAAAGCAAAATTGAAAGTCACTAGAAATCCCATTTCTTGAAACAAAGGCACAATTATCCTGCAAGGGACTTTGTTGAGCCTATTGAGACCATGGAGTCTCAGGAAAAGTGATGTATGGTCCAGATGAGGATGAAGGCTGTTGGTGGTAGCTCAGGTACTGCTGGGGCTTATGAGTTCTTGAGCCTTCAGGAACAAGTAAAACAATGATAGCAGGAAGGCTAGAAGTTCTGCTCATTTGGTGGCTTTTTTGAGTCTCTGTTTCTACACTGTATCCATCAAGGATCCTATATAGTTTGGTCATGGTGAGAGTGTTTAAGTACTCGGTCCTTTTGATAAAGACACAGTGTAAAGTACACTAATGAGGAAGTGCACTCATGAATTTCCTTACCATGTCTCTCTTCTCAAGAGTCACCCCCACTAGCTGAAGAGATGCAATTAAGTCCATATACCTAAAGTATTGCTAGCTCATGGTTTCTATAGCAATATGAGTGATGTTCTTAAACTGTTGCTTTAGGGTTTCTCTAGCAATTTGATGACCTTTACTCATCATTACCATTTCATATTCAGGTGGTTTCGGGTTGAGGGTCATTTTGTGTGAAATGAGTGTGTGAGTGACAAAACAGGGTGATTAGGATGGTAAGATCTCACAATCAAGAGCCCAAGAACCTTTGATACCAATTGTAGCATCAGATAAGGTCACTCATTACAAATGTTATCTCTCAAACTTACTAAGTCACACTCGAATGATGATGCAAAATCCTTTAGTAATGATATACTAAGTAAAAAAACACAAGAAATAGTTTTCAAGATACTTGTATATATTACTTCTCAACTCAAAATATTACAAGACTCCTACAAGCATGCCAACTTATTTTATAATGAAAACTATATATACTACTACCTACAGCCAGTTATATTAAGAAAACTAGTTGGAACTTACAATTAAACATGACTGGGTTTGAGAATGATATTCTTTGTTGATGTGAATCAACAAAGACCGAATATGATGATTGAGTCAATGATTGTAAGGTGCAATCAAACAATCAAGGAACATTTAATACAAGAAATACACATAAATGATGTTTGTATTAATGAAGGTAATCGGTTACAATGAATGCTAGGGTTTTTGCATTTAATTATAACAAGACACCTTGTAAACTTAAGATTAAACAAAAGATTCTAATTGTCAAGAATGTGTATCAACAATCACCTCACATACAAGGTTTTCTATTCTATTAATAGGCTGACAAGATGTCTTTTACAAGATGACTACACTACCCCTGACCTATACATCAGAGAACTAGTCTAGGTACAAAAGACTTCATCAGCATTTCTTTTGTTCATCTGCACTAACTAATTCGACTGTTTTGATCTTGATCAATATTTCCTTTGGTCTTCAACACTTATTGTCGGACATCCGATTAGTAAATGCAGATGTACAAAATACTTGTCAGCATTTGTGTCAGCTATCCGCATTTGTTAATGCGGAAGAACAAATACTTCTCTGCATTTGTTTCAGCTATCCGCATTTGTTAATGTGGAAGAACAAATACTTGTCATTTATTCTTCTTTGCAGAATCTTCATCCGTATTGGTTCTAGGGCTTATGGGATTTGCAACAGAACAACCATTAACACATCACTTGAATTGGCATGTATGATCCTTTCAGGGTCCAACAATACTCCCCCTAAGGATTATACAACCTATGTTCTTTAAGGGTTTGATGGTGGTTGAGGTTGGAAAGATCTTGTTGGGTCTTATGGATCTAGAATGGCCATTATCATGTTGACAAAGTCATTGGCATCAGGCATCTTCTCTTTGTTTAGCACATGATCTTCATTTGGCTCATTGTGTAGACGGCTTCTATGGGCAGTTTCTTTAGAGAAATGGGTTCCCATATTGGTACCGTGGACTGTTAGGATCGTTTACTGGACGAATACTAACAGATTTACGTGTATATCGAATCAAATAATGCGGAATCCTATTTTGATTGGTGATCCAATCTATGAGAACGCACGTCGAATCAATTAAATATTGAATTTGAATGTTAAGAATGATTAGCAATCAATCTAATATGATCTATGAAGTTGGAACAGGTTACTAGTGGACTCTGGATGGCTAGGGTACGTCTGGGTATTGAATTATGCAAAGTGTCTAATTTTTCCACGATTTAAGTGTATTTATAGGTTAGGGTTTCTCAATCGTGCAACTGGACCATTCGCATGGTTCAGTCGTTCGATTGATTCATGCGGTTGATCCATTCACATGACTGAGTGTTCAGTCGTGCGACTAAGCCAATCTCATGTTACAATCATACGACTGATCCAGTTTCCTAGTTCATTCGTACGAATGGTTCATTAGCATGAAGTTTTTCATGCGTATGGTCCATTAGCATGGGCCAATCGCATGAGAACTTCATATGAATAAGTTTGAATATGTTTCATAATCATTAATTAACTTAGATTTATTCAAACAACCACAAACTATATAGTTAGTTCAATAAGCGTTATTACATATCAAGCAATGAAATATTAAACATTATAAGCACAACCATATATTATATTTCATTCAGTACACATTCAATTACATAGGTGTAAGACAATAAAAACATATTACATTAAGTTCAGAAACTAGGGACACATGTATCTACAAACTCCCCCTTGGACCTAGTTTCATCTAATGTCTTACATCTTTTATAAGTTCCTCAAACTTCTTGTACTTTTCTTCTCTTGTGGCTCCTATGTGTATCTCAAAAGCAAACAGAGTCGTATCACGTTCTGAAATTGTAGAGCTTGTAAATATCTTGAGAGTCATAGAACAGTGGCCACTTGTATAATGTATAGACATCATTAGCTGACAAGTTTGTAAGCCACATTGGGTCAACACCCTGATGGTTTCCATTATACCATTCTTGTTCAAAACTATGACTGCCTCTCCTGTCCTCCAATCATAGTACCACCATTTAAAGTGTCGAGTGAAGTCCTGTGGCATTTCCCGTAGAGGGATCTTAGACATAGTGCGCAGAGGACTCCACTTCAGCACTATTTTCGGTGTTCCAGTTATGGCATCAACCTCAGACAGTCTGATATACCTTGTTGGTTGTTGTGGTTTGAAGTTGACCCATCTGGTGTGGTACTCTTTCTTTAGAGCTGCTTCAAACCAGCCAGACATTTTGCGTGGGTCAGCGTATAGCAATTTCAACTTTGCTAACTGGTTAAGCTCAAATCCAAGAAGAGTCTTCAGGTCGTGTGGGAACCTAAGGTACTCAATCCCTTTCTCACGTTTAACTGCATAAACGTTGAGATCTTCAAAATATGCCCACATGATGATTTTGCCCGACACCTTGTGATGTTTCTTCACTTTGTATAGCTTGGTGTAGACAGTTGACTTTGAAGCACTGCGTTGGGCTCTTATTTCTTCAAAGCATGCAACCCACTCAACATTTCTAATGTTGACATCAGCTTCCGAGGGTTGGGCCTTATCTTCATTCTTGTCAGACTCTTGTTCCATTTTCTACAAAGTCTCAAAAGTTTCACTGACAAGATTGTCTCCCAGATTGGGAACGACATTACCCTCAATATCAGTGTACTATGGATAATGCTAGTCAGTGACATCTTCAATCTCGATCTCATTAACGTCGTTGAGCTCGTCGTCACTTTCCACATGGACTGTTGTAGCATCTTTCACGATCTCATCAGGATTGAGTCAGAACATTTCAGCAAGTTGCTCATCGGTGAGATTATGAATTATCTCTCCTTCTTCAGGAGTGTACATCACCGATCTCCTGACTATTCCCTGCAGATCAAGAATCATCGTGAGCTGAGTCTTGATCTGTTGGAGGGGAGCAACATCATATTCGTCTCTTTCATAATTTGGATCTGCTTGATTTAATATATAGAACACAACATCCATTAGTTAACAATCAAAGCAGTGAACATCAATACTCAAAATATAAACATTATATACATTAGATTGATACAATATTCAGTTACACATTATTTTAAATAATATAAAAAACTAGACATTACTCTTGTCTTGTATCATGTGCTCCTCTGCTGATGGGGCGGATGTGGAGGCACCTTGGTCTTGAGCTTTCTTTGTCCTCCTTTCACTCGCAGATGTGGCACCCACAGCAGATGTATCATCATCATCATCAGCAACAACAACATCATCACCAGCATCAGTCTCATCCCCTTGATCATCACCATCATCATCATCATCATAACCATCATCATCATCACCATTATCTCCATATCCCTCTCTGATCTTTAGTGGCTTCTCCTTTGATCCTTGGAGCCTCAGCATGATGGTCATGTTGGTAGCCTCCAACTCCTTTATCCTTTTGGTTGAGTAGAAATGTTGCTCATGGTGTTGGGACATATCTGAGCTCTGTGCAACAATATGTTATGCATGCTGCTCAATCAGCTGAGCTTGCTGAGATATCTGCTGAGATTGTGCAGCAGTAAGATCTACTAGCTGACGATTCTGGGCAGTCTTCTCGTCATCGGCTGCTAACAGCCTCAGTACTATACGATTCAGTGCTGAGAGTTGTTCCTCTACCCCACTGGGAGGTAGAGGTGATCTAGATGGAAAGGAATGGAAAGATGATGGTCCTGCTAGGTGGCTAGTGGTGGTGGTGGTGGCAGTGGTGAAGATTGGGGGTGGTATAGATGAAGGTGGTATTTTTGAGCGGTCTACGGGTATTTTAACAAGAAGAAACTATTCTTAGAGCTTTCAAAGAGAAGCCAAGCCTTAGGTTAGTGCCATCGCACAGAAGAGAGGGGGCAAACAACAATGAATTCTAGAATATCTAGGTTATGCTTATCCTCAGGTAAGTGCCATCGCACAGTAGAGAGGCACACAACCTATCTTCTTGTTAGAGCATCTTTATTTTTCTTTTGCACATAATGCACCAACAACATAAGTTATTACCTTGATTGCGTTTATTTTTCCTCTTTTTTCATGCTTTTCTCTTTTTATGGTCATCCGCACATATTTGTGGCGTTTATTTGCTCGTCACCCTTTATTGGAATTTGTTGATTATGTTAACCAGTGATAAGATGGGAACCCACAGTCAGTTGAATAACTTAGTTTGATCTTGAGATCACCAACAAGGTCTAATCATCTATTGTGTTGAATCTACTGACATATCATCTGTGGTCTAGCATCCTTTTCATCTACTTTCTTTGTGTTACCTTAGTAGTAACCAGTTTTACTATCATTTTTCCTTTTATATTGCTTATACTACACAGACTTACACTTTGAATTTTGCATCTTATTCAATTTAAACTTTTTAAAATCCAAATTGATTTGTTCATTTGTAATATCATTTTCCAAAGTTATTGAATCGGTATCACACATACGATCTAATTTCTATCAGCTAGCCTCTTCTTCTCCCTCGTTTTTGTTTTTTTATTGTTGTTAACATAAACCTATTCTCCCCCTAAAATTCTGAAACTGTAAACGATTTGCGGTTTTAGGATTTTAATAGGAGAATAAATAATATCAATTTAATTAAAACATAAATTAAGATAAATAAACTAAAATAAAATAAAATAAAAATTGACTAAACGCAACGGACTACACATGGTCATCGTCAGGTATTACATCACTTTTCTTTTTAACGCCATTGACCTCTAACAAATATAGAAAACGTGGTTTATCAAAAGCCTTTGTATAGAGGTCAGCGCGTTGAAAATCAGTGTTTATTTTAACCACGTCGATTAGGTTCTTTTCAAAACAGTCACGTATAAAATGAAATTTTATTCCGATGTGTTTGGTCTTAGGATGTTGGACCGGATTTTTAGTTACTGCAATTGCAGCAGAGTTATCAACAAAAATAGGAGTAGAAGAGAATTTCCAACCGTACTCCCGCATTTGTTGTTGAATCCATATGATTTGTGTAGAGCAACTTGCAGTGGCAACATATTCAGCTTCGCAGGTTGACAAAGCAACCGAGGTCTGCTTCTTGCACTGCCAGGTCACTAATCTTCTCCCAAAGAATTGACATCCCGCTGATGTAGACTTGTAGTTCATCTTGCAGCCTCCGTAATCCGAGTCACTATACGCCGTAAGCTCAAAGTCATCATCATGAGAATACCATAACCCAAGTGTTGTTGTACCCTTCAGATAACGAAATATTCTTTTGACCCCTATCAGTGGTTGACTTTTGTCTTTGCCTGATATCTTGAACATAAACATGTAGCGTACATGATATTAGGTCTTGAGGCAGTGAGGTACATGAGAGATCCAATCATTCCTTGGTACATGGTGGCGTCAACCAGATCACCATTCTCGTCGGGTGCTATATCATGGTTTGTAGCAAGTGGAGTTCCAGCTGCGGAAGAATTCTCCATGTCAAACCGACTGAGAATATCTCCTACATACTTGGTCTGATGTAGGAAGATCCCTTTTGGTGTCTGATCCACCTGTAACCCGAGAAAGAATTTCATCTCTCCCATTGCACTCATTTCAAACTCAGCCTTCATTACTACTTCAAACTCTTTACATAG
>BJCM01212920.1:0-10961 GCA_018326385.1 Flaveria bidentis
TCAGTCGCACGATTGAGCCAGTCGCTTGGCTCAGTCGTACGAATGAAGACTGTAACCTATAAATACCACTTAATTTGTGGAAAAACGTGAGTTTTCGAGATTACATAACCCTAGCCGTCCAAGTTCGACCAGTTCGTATATTCCAAGTTCATAGAACGTTTCTGATCATTCCTAGTCTATTCTTAACGTATTCTAATCGTTAGGATTGATCGGATTAACGTTTTCCCTGATTGGATCGCCAATCAAATAGGATTCCGTACTATTTGATCTGGTTTCACGTTGAATCAGTTAGTACTCAGTACGTCGCAGGTCCTAACATAGCTTTATACACACCAAATAAATGAATTTTGCAAGCAGAAGAACATATATCCTGAACTGTCTCGTATGGAAGATCCAGGATGACTCTTTCAGTAGTAAGAGCCTTCTCGCAGTTGCAATCTCTAGTATTTCGCATCCATTCCTCTTCCTTATCAGCATCACAAACTGAATCATTCAACTCAGCTCCATCTTTACCCATTGATGTTTGCTTAAGCTCTTCTTGTACCTCTTGTACCCAAGTTTCGATTCAGTTCTTGATTATTAAAAATTAATAGATAAAAAATGTTATAATAAATGTATATAATAAAGAAATTATAATAAACTTTCATTTCTAAATTTGTTTTAGGTCTTCCATATTATGATGTTACATTTTTCATGCATTTCATAGAAATTGCGCACCAACGAACACGGGTTCGCTTGTTTTTCACATACACATAAACACGAGTTTAATTTGTTAAAATGAATTGATCTAATTAGAAATGTTGAGATTGTGTTTGAGAATGTGTTTCAGAATTCTGTAGTAAGTGATAGCCGATCGTCAGTTGAACAATGTACCTGATCAAAGAACCTGTTCCTCAAGTTTGCCGAAGATACTGAGATAGGAATCCTCCTCCTACATTTTTTGAAGCATTAAAGATTAGAGATTTGGGAAAGTTGTTCCAATATCCTTGCAAAGGTTTCATTCAAAAAGGGGGAGCACATAAATATGGGGAGCTTATAAGATGAATAATTTTTCTTATCAGATTCAAAAACCTTCAAAGTTGAAGATCTTTTTAATGTTGACTTCCTGAGGCTGAATTCATATGAAGACATTCATAATGATATACTAAGGGGGAGTATTGTTGGAGCTATACAAGATAGTCCATATTATCAACACAGTCAAAGTCAACAAAAGTCAATGTCACGGTCAAAGTCAACGCGAAAGTCAAACCCGACACGTTCGAGATGAAGAACCAAGACGAGACGTTGAAGGTTTAGATGACTAGGAGTTTTATTGTAAAAAATTTATTTTGTGTGAACAAAATAGATCTTATCTTGTTTTTAGTCATTTTTATGCTTAATATGTAATTTGCATTAATTAGCCTAAGTCTAGAGAGTTAAGTGCAATTAGTGAATATTAGTCTAGACTATAAATAGGTTAATTGTCACTAGTGTTGGAAAATAGTTGTATGACCAATAGATTGAGGGATTATTTGTAAACACATCATTTTGCAATCTAATTAAAGATCAAAGGGGTTTTGATTGTGATTATCATATTTTGATCTATAATCTTCATGATTTGATTCAAGTGTGATTATCCTGGATTTAAATATAACGCAAAAACCACAACTGCTAGCTCCAAGTCATGGGTAGGATAATTAACCTCATGAAATTTCAACTATCGAGATGCATAGGCTATAACCGTTCCTCGTTGCATCATCACACATCCCAACCCCGAGTAAGAAGCATCTGAATAAACAACAAATGCTTGCTTCATCGGGTAACGACAAAACAGGAGCTTAAGTCAACGTTGCCTTTAACTCCTCAAAGGCTTTCTTTTGATCTTGACCCCATACGAATTTCACATCCTTGCAGGTCAACTTAGTCAACGGAAAAGCTATCTTAGAGAAGTCTTGAATGAATATCCTATAAAGCCTGCCAAACCCAAGAGACTACGAATCTCGGATGGCGTCTTTGGTGACTTCCATTGTATCACCGCCTCCACCTTTTTCGGGTCCACCATAATCCCCTTGGGATTTACTACATGACCCAAAAACTGAACCTCACACAACTAGAACACGCATTTGGAGAATTTAGCATACAACTTCTCTTTTCTTAGTGTCTCTAACACTTCCCGAATATGACCGACATGCTCTTCCTCACTCTTCGAATAAATCAGGATATCATCAATAAACACAATCACTGATTTATCCAACATCAGCCGACACACCCGACTCATCAAGTCCATAAAAGCAGCAGGTGCGTTAGTTAGACCAAAATACATAAGAAGGAACTTGTAGTGTCTATAACTCGTGCGAAAAGCTGATTTAAAAATATCTTGCTCCTTCACCTTCAAATGATGGTAACCAGATCAAAGGTCTATCCTTGAGAACCAACTGACACCTTGGAGCTGATCAAAAAGATCATTAGTTCTCGGTAATGGATACCAATTCTTCACCGTCAGCTTATTCAGCTCGCGGTAGTCTATATACATCCTCATCCTACCGTCTTTCTTCTTCACAAATAAGACTGAAGCGCCCCATGGAGAGATAATCGGTCTAATGAACCTCCTGCAATTGCTCCATCAATTCCATCATCTCGGTCGGAGCCAACCTATACGGTGCCTTAGCAACAGGTTGGGCACTCTGTATCAAATCAATCTGGAAATCAATCTCACGGTCTGGTGGCACACTTGGTAAGTCTTCTTGAAACACGTCCGCAAAGTCACACACAACTGATACATCTGACATTTGTGGTGTTGGCGTATCCACATCCTTCACGTAGGCCAAGTAGGCACTACATCCACACCTCATGCACTTTCCTGCCACCACCATTGAAATCACTCTCGAGATCATTATGACTCGATCACCATAAATCTTCACCAAACTCTCGTTAGGCGCTGTCAACCGAATCATATTCTTGCAACACATGACGTTAGCCTTGTAGTCTGCTAACAAACCCATTCCTAGGACTACATCGAACCCGCCTAAGGTCATCACAAATGGTCTAACAGGAAACTTATGACCTTCTATTTCTATGTCACAACCTTATATCATCTCAAAAGACCTGGTAGACTTACATAAGGAAGTTTCTACATCGAAGGGCTTATCTATACTCCTACTACTAACAGGACATGTAGCATAAAAAGCAGCAGAAATAAAACTTTTACTAGCACCAGAATCAAATAACATAGAAGCTAGATTTGGTTTACTAGAAATGTACCTAACACAACATCAAGGTC
The DNA here is from genome assembly GCA_018326385.1 of Flaveria bidentis. Classification (NCBI taxonomy): domain Eukaryota; kingdom Viridiplantae; phylum Streptophyta; class Magnoliopsida; order Asterales; family Asteraceae; genus Flaveria; species Flaveria bidentis. The sequence goes on from BJCM01212920.1 coordinate 3,260, forward strand.
CGTCCTAGCCTCCTAAGGCATCATCATGAATATCCTAGCGCTCACCCTCTGCCCTTCTGTCTTGTTCATCTTCTTCCCTGCTCCAGAACTTTTAGCCGTCGGCTTATTGTTGTACCTGCTCATGTGATCCTCTTCACCAAAGTTAAAACATCTGGCCACACGACAATCCTTTGCATTATGCCCCGTCCTCCCGCAACTTGAAGCATAAATTCGATCCCTACCTACACTCACCATTATGCCCCTTTCAACATTTGCCACATCTCTTCGGCCCCGCATCAGATGTGACCATATGACAGTCATCCACCCGTGCACTCTTGTTGATCGTAGGGGGACCACCCCGACCTAACCTCTTCCCTTTTCAGTTTCGGTCAGCACCACCTTTTTTACTCACCTCAGCTACCATCGTTTCTTACTCGTAATATAGTCTCCCAGCTAAATCAACTGCTGAACTGAACATGATCGGCCAGGCGGCGATCAGGTGCCTACGAATATATGCCGGCAACCCTAGGATATATCTCTTGATCTTTCGTGACAAAGGGGTCACCTGATCTGGCACCAGTCGTGCCCTCTCATTAAACTTGGTGGTGTATTGTTGATGCATCATTGTTCTCGCCTCTAACCGCAGGAACTCCCTTTCAACTTTGTCTATCTCCATATGAGGACAAAACTTCTCAATCACCAACTTCTTCAGCTCCGCCCACCTCATTCTCCTGGTAGCCCTGCTACCCTCAGCTTAGACAAAATTGTCCCACCAACACAACACCAAGTCCACAAATGAGTGGGTGGCAAACTTCACTTTCTGGTTTTCCCGGCACTCGCTAATATCAAGAACATTCTCCATCTCTCTCACCCATAGGTGAGCAGTAGCAATAATGCCATTACCATCAAAAGTAAGTGGCTTTCATCTTTGAAATGCCCTGTAGTTACAGTCTCATGCCACCTCAGGCACAGGCTCTTGTTCTTCCTTCTTATCATCGAAGACAACCGTCTTAGTCTTGGGCTATCCCCTTTCACCGATAGGCCTATTGCTTTCCTTCCTTCCTCCTTCCCTCACAGCCTTGATCACTTCGGCCACCACAGACAGTACGATCGTTTGCATGACTTGATGAACCTCCTCAACAACAACCTCATTCACTGAGGCTCTTAAGTTAGCACTTTCGTCCCTAGCCTTCGGATGAGGGGTCTCGGGCTCTCCATGAGCCACCTCTTCAGCTCTAGGTCTTCCTCTTGTGACTCGTGGTACATCACCACGTCCACCACAACCTCCAACACGTGAGGCCTTTGACGATCTACCACCGGGCATCCTCTAAACACGCTATAAGATTCAAACACTAACACGGTCATTCAAGGGAATAGCTCAGTTTATGTCAAGTATAGTAAGTCCCTAATTACAGTGGCCAGTTGTGATTAGACACTTACTTTACTTTTCATACCCTAAGCATTTCCTATCCTGACTACATTAGTATCCAAATCTACTAAAAGCACGTAAATCACATAACATGCGCACATAATACCGGTTAATGTAAGAAAATACCTGATGGCACATAACTACTCGGACTGGCATCCCTTCTCTTTTGTACCATTTCAAGTTTAAGTTTAGGTTTCTTTTGAAAATTTTAACCCGAAACCACATCTCTTCGACCCTACACCAAAAGTGACCACACGTCGGTCACCCACCTATGCACATTTGTTGCTTGGAGCAGCCCCGCCATGTCCAAATCGTTTCCCGTTCCAATTTCAATCACCATCACCTTTCTTGCTGACTTCAACCACCACCACGGTCCGTTCATCATACAACCTCTCTACCAAGTCAACCGTCGACCTAAACGTGCTTGGTCAGGTAGCGATCATGTGCCTACGGATATCCGCCGACAATCCTTGGATGTACCTCTTGATGTTTCGTGACGGAGGCGTCACTTGGTCTGGCACCAGTCGTGCCAGCTCGTTGAACATCGTGGTGTATTGTTGATGTGTCATTGTTCCCGCCCCCAGCTGCAGGAACTCCCTCTCCACCTTATCCATCTCCCTATGTGGACAGAATCCTCAGTCACCAATTTCTTATGCTTAGACAACCTCATTCTCCCAATTGCCAGGCTACCCTCGGCTTGGATAATATTGTCCCACCTACACAAAGCCGAGTCCACAAACTAGTGAACTTCACCTTCTAGTATTCCTGACACTCGCTAATGTCAAGTACAACCTCCATCTCTGTCACCCATCGCTAAGCAAAAACAGTAGTGTTATTACCATCAAAGGTAGGGGGCTTGCATCTTTGAAATGCCCCTAGTTACAGTCTCACTGCCTCAGGCATAGGCTCTTCCTCTTCATCAGAGAGAACCGTCTCAGTCTTCGGTTACTCCCATCCTCCCAAGGACCTATCCCTCTCTCTCTGTTGTCCTTCCCGTATACCCTTTATCACTTCGATCTCCACACACAGCAAGATCGTCTACATGACCTGATGCACCTCCTCAACAACAGCCTCCTTCACTGAGGCGCTTAAGTTAGCAATTTCATCCCTAGCCTCTAGACGAGAGGTCTTGGGTTCTTTATAAACCACCTCTTTAGCTGGAGCTCTCCCTCTCGTGACTCGTGGTCCAGCACCACGTCCACCACGACCTCCACCACGTGAAGCATTTGATGATCTACCACCGGCCATCCTCTAAACACGCTATAAGATTCAAACACTACCATGGTCATTCAAGGGAATAGTTCAGTTTATGTCAACTATGGTAAGTCCCTAATTATAGTGGCCTGTTGTGATTAGCCACTTACATTAGTCTTCATACCTCAAGCATTTCCTATCTTGACTACATTAGTATCTAAATCTACTAAAAGCACATAAACCACATAACATGCACATGTAATTCCGGTTAACATTAAAGAAAATACCTGATGGCACACAACTACTCGGACTGGCATCCCTTCTCTTTTGTAAGGCCCCGTTCCCGAGATGTTCACAGCTGGTTGATCATTAAACATAAAACATAGATTTAACTATAACATTATTAAAACATTGCAGCGGAATACTCTAAACCATTTCATATCATTTAAATAATCTCTTTTGTGAAATAGTACAACATTCATTATAAAATATCATTCATTCGCATTACAATGCAAAAATATTATCGTAACAAAAAATGGTGTAAGGCCCTATTCCCGGGATGCTCACAGCTGGTCAATCATCGCACATAAAACATATAATTTATATTAACTTTAATAAAATAGTGTAACGAAAACATTTAAACAACCATTTCATTTCATATAAATAATCACTTTTGCAAAACATTCAACATTCATTACAATATATCGTTTGTTCGCATTACAATGCAAAAAACATTATTGCCACATAAAACGGTGCCATCCAAAACAAGCTAAGTAGCCACCTCGTGCCATCCTCAACAACATTTACCTACCAACTGGAAAATACATAAAAAGTCAGTGTTGCTGAGTGAGTTCTAGTTTTACAAAAACATTATATTACCTTTCATTGGTTAAAACATTTTCTTTACTATCACACATGATCACACATCATACGTACAATAAGGTAATAATTATTATCTTCATCATCTTTCGTTTCTTACATTTCACACATTTTGCACATTTCGTACTTATCGCACTTTTCATACATTTATTATCTTTTCACTTCTATCTAGGTCCTGTCGTATGCGTAACCCCCTCTTAAGCACAAAGTCATATCATCTAGGGTTAAGTGACAAGGATCCCATATCGCACGTATGGAGTAGTCACATAGACTAACTCCCCCTGTGTGTGAACCCTTAAGGGTATCCAAGATCGCACACTGTAAACAAACAGTTGAGCTAACAATTCTCAATGAGTTGTGAACCTCCTTTCTTTTGCTTACAAGACTTTCATTTGTTCATTCATTATGTAAAATTTCATTATCATAAACCTTTCACTTCGTTAAGATAATACATTACGTTCATTATCATAATCACATCACGTAGTCACATCATAATACGTAGTAAGGAACATAAGAAAACATATCATACATAAGCATAACATCATCACACATCATCATACATAGCATATACTATCACATATCATCATAAACATCATGCATCATACAATAACATACATATACATATGCACCAAAAGCATAAGTCATAATAAAATATAACTGATCCTCTGCGGGACAGTGGGAGTTTGAGGGCGGCAGCCCCTGACAGCGGGGTCCTAGCGGCAGCAGCCCCTAGTAGGGCCAAGGGGCAACACCCCTGGCTGGGGCTGCGCTGAGTGAGTTCTAGTTTAAAAATAAAATATACTGGAAACACATAAAATTCATCCAAAGTAAGCCAAGTAGCCAACCTATGCCATCCTCAGCAACATCTACATGCTAACTGGAAACATATAAAAGTCAGTGTTGCTGAGTGAGTTCTATTTTAAAATAAAATATACTTTACTTTTGTTTAAATACGTGATCATACATCATACATACACATAGATAATATCATTATTATCTTCATCATCATTCATTCGTTAACTTTCATTCATTCATCATCGTATGTCATTGTTGTCATTCATTATCTCTCTTATTGTTCCATATATACATTCATTATTAACTTCATTACATTCCATACCATCACCATGAACTTTACCCTACCATCATGCATAAAGCGGGTACTGGGCCGAAGTCTAAAAATAGTCTCCTATACATTATGCCTGGTGGCCTGACCACAGTACTGGGGTAAATTCAGGTGTACTAATGTCATGTGCTATACCCCACCGTCATGCATAAAGTGGGTAATGGGCCAAAGTCTATAAGTAGTCTCCCATACATTGTGCCCAGTGGCCTGACCATAGTACCGGGGTAAGCGACCCTGGGTTCTATACATATGGTCAATCACAAGGATTGGACCCTAGTGTGCATCCTTCTGGGGTAGCTAACCCACACACCACTGAGCTTACACACTTCATTGGGTGTGAACCTCCATACATTTCTTGCAATACTTTGTTTACTTTCCTTTCATTAATGCATGCATTCTATCATTTATAATATTCATCTTTTCATTATATTTCGCTTTACGTTACATAATACTTTCCGTTTACATTTATAAAAATACCACGTAAAGCCACAGAAAATAAACATACATAATAAGGAACATAAACATAACCACACAAGGCATCATCATCACACATCACAACATCATGCATACCACATATCATAAAATCATCACATATGACCTCATAAAGTCAACTTACATTACCACAGGGAACCTCCCAAGTCAAAGCCTACAATTAACATTTTTCCCCAAAATTCAGAAAAATATTCTAAGTGTTAGGCGTGTGGGCACCATGCAGGCGCATGGCCTTCTAGGCGGATGGGGAGCACTTAGACGCATGGGAAACTTCTTGGCATATAGGCACTATTTGGGCGCATGGCCCATCACTTAGTCATTCTAGGCAAATTATAGGTGCATGGGCACTATGCACACACATGAGTGCCTAGGCGCATGGGAATTCTAGGCGTATGGAAGACTTAGCCAAATTCAGCTTTTTTCAGGCGTATGGCCACTATTGGGCACATGAACTTTTACGCGCATTGGACACTTAGGCAGTTTATGACTCTTAGGCTCATGGGCAACTATCATGAACTAAAATAATTGTAGTTAAGTCCCAATCATCTATCTAACATGTTCTAAGCTTATTTCTTATATTTTTAAGCATCATAACAAGAACATGGCATCATCATAACATTATAAATAACTTAAAATCACAACCCACCCACATAAATACACACATAACATACGGGTACACACCTATAATTAATAAAAACGTTTAAAAATGCATTTCCAGCCCCAAAATCAGTTAAAACATATAAAAAGGGGTTCTAGAACTCACCTTTGATAACCTTCGAGTATGACTTTTTCAAACTCGTTTGCAAATGAGTTCTATTGGGTTTGTTTGAACATGAACAAGTTGTTTAACCATTTAAACAAGAAAACGTAGCGGGATAATAGTTTTTATAACCTTGTTCATAAGCTGAAAATCAAGTTCTATTTGATATTATAATGTTATAAACAAACCCAAGAACAAAAGGATCTTAATATGTGAATATAACTAGCTATATAACACAAACTACACATTATGGACAGCCTTAAAGAAGCTGCCATAATCTACCTTTCAGCAACAAATGTGATGAAAAATGGAGGATAATGTTGAGCTAGAAATCGTCCAAAGCACCAATGGAGGTCCTCTCAAGCTTGTATACCCCAAGCTCTATTGGAAACACTTCTTGTTAGGGAGAATAACACCCAAAAGCAACTTCAAAAACCTCTTCTTTTGCTGCTGGAGCCGTGAGTTTTAGAGGAAAAAGGGAGAATTATGCTTTTGTGTTTGCATGTATGAGAGAGAGCATTTGGGTGGTGTGTGCTACTAGTAAAAGATGGAGCTTCTCAAGAAAACAAAGGACCAATCCCATGAGGGGGGGGTGCGATTTTTTGAGTTAGGAGGTTTCCCTCCTTCAAATTTTTTTATAAAACTCCAATATTTAACTAGTCTTTAAATAAGTTGTACAATTAACACTTAATTATATAACTCATTCACCCCTATTATTATTTGATGTTATCTAATTAAGTTAAATAACACTTCAAATATTAATATTTGAACAAAGTATCCTAATAAGTTTTTCTATCTCATGTGCAACTAATTTAGAAAAGCCATTTTCTAAATTGGTGTTTATATTTAATTGCATGATCATATCATCAATTAAATATCAATTTGTGTTTGCTAAGATTGTTATTGGGTATGACCCGACTTGGATCATTACGTACTAACCACATCAATATTCTACGTGTCTTGGGCATAAAGAATCCTACAATCTCCCACTTGCCCTAGATTCATAGAAGATTGATGCAAGCAGTAAATACCGCCTAACAACGGTTTACTACCCTTAATACGCATGACTTATGTCCATTCAATAACATCATCCCATTCAAGTACTATACTTGAAGTGATTTAGGTGAATTAATCATTTATCCTTTTGTTACAGATGTCATGTTAAATCCAAGGACACAGAACGATCATTCCTTGTTGATTTAACTTTATTAGGCCTTAGACATCTTGCTCTCAACGAATAAGAGAAACAAATTCCATCTTGACTACATATGTTTCTCACAAACACTTCGTGTCATACCTGAATATAGCCTTACGTACTGTCCATTGTTTCAGGGTAGTGAAGAACTAGCTCAAGGTATACCACTTGGTGAATCTCAAAACCCAATATGTATCTCAGGTCTGAGGATACCAAATGATATTCGCCTTTTACTCAAATTTACTTATGATCAATCTAGAAGATTCCATGTAGTAACATTTGAGATGCGGGTCAGTCCAATATTTGTATCCCACAAATATCTATGAACTTTGGCAGCAACCAATTGCTCTATAGTCAACCTTATGAATATCCACCAATCCAAATTCATAATAGTCTTACCCTCACACTTGTTCCCACAAGTATGAAAGACTACGGACATTTAGAGTAAGCAATTTACTCATGGATTAAACATGCTAAACTGGAACATATGTTGAAATATTATAACCAAATAATTTTATTCAAGTAATAAGGGAGTTCCAAATATCCAAATACGAAATTACAGATCAAATCCAATCACTAGAATATCGAAGTCCCATGGCACAGGTATGACCTTCATGCTTTGCCTTTTCTAGGAGCTTCGTGAGAGGGTCT